>KN472524.1:0-10519 GCA_000787095.1 Periophthalmodon schlosseri
AAAAATTGTCTAAAAAAATCCTTCACTTATTATTCTGTCATTTAGAAAATATAATTTTGACCCAGAGAAAAAATAATGAAAGACGGCTCAGTGGCGCCACCTGAAAAATCGATTTACATTGCACCAATGGGAGCCCGGCTCAGAAAAAAGTCATCATAGACAAATAAAACTTAGCATCAAAAAATAGGTCACGTTAGGACATGTAAAAATAGAAATTATAGCCCCGCCCTAAACCCTACAGGAAGTCGGCCATATTGAATCAAACCCAGGATCGACAAAATCATTCATCATAATCTTTTGACATCTCCTCCAACAGTTTTCATCAAAAATATTTCAAACTTGGCCAAAAGACACAAAACCCATGTGCAATAAAAGAAAAATCAATTACATTTTAAATAAAAAGCTGGGCTTAGTCATGGTGATTTTTCTACAAAACATAAATTTTTGGATTTTAAAATTCTATCTTTCATAAACATTGTTGGATTGAATGGACCCAATGAAGCATGTGTACATTTCTGAGCTGGACGTAATGACATGCAAATTAGGGCTCTATCTTTTAAGATGGCTCTATAGCGTCCCCTTCAAATTATAGTTTAAAAATTTCATAAAAGCCAATCTATTTGTTGTGAACTTGTGAAAGAATTTACAGAGAGGCTCTTCATAATGGGGAACAATGTGACAAAGTCCCATCATTCTAACTTTTAGCGTTTGGCGTAAAAAAATGGAAGAAAAGAAAAAACGATTGTCAGGGCCCGAGCACGAATTTGCGAGGAAGGTGAGTCGTGCAACAGCCCTATTGTAATTGTAACAATTTTGGGGAAAATGGCAAAAAATCAAGCAGTAAACAATAATGTATAGACAAGTAAGTGGTATCGAAAATTAGAGCTCATTGAGCTCTAATTTTGAGTGAAAACCCAGAGAAAAAATATTGAAGGACGGCTCAGTAGCACCACCTCAAAAATAGATTTACATTGCACCAATGGGAGCCCGGCCCAGAAAACGGTCATCATAGACAAATGAAACTTAGCATCAAAAATAGGTCACGTCAGGATGTAAAAAATTATATTATGGCCCCGCCCTAAACCCTACAGGAAGTCGGCCATATTGGATCAAACCCAGGACTTACAAAATCACTCATCATAATCTTTTGGCATCTCCTCCAACAGTTTTCATCAAAACACTTCAAACTTGGCCAAAAGACACAAAACCCATTTTCAATAAAACGTTATCAATTGCATTTTAAATAAAATGTTGGCCGTGGTCAAGGTGATGACATACAAATTAGGGCTCTATATTTTAAGATGTCTCTATAGCGCCCCCTTCAAATCATGTTTTTACAAATTCATAAAATGTAATCTATTTGTCGTGGACTACAGAGAGGCTCTTCACAATGGGGAACAGTGTGACAAAGTTCCATCATTCTAACTTTTATCGTTTAGGTGTAAAAAATTGAATTAAAAAAAGATTATTATTATTATTAGGGCCCGAGCACGAATGTGCAAGGAGGGCGAGTCAGCATTGTCCAGATTATCAAAATGCACAAATGCTACACTGAGTCCATCCAGATCTCACCATTTTTGCAAGAGTTACAGGGATTTTTATCCTTTTTTTTTTTTTTTTTTTTTTTTGCTCAGGGTCACATCAAGGGTGTATGTACCAAATTTCATTAGTCTACGACAAACTAAAATTTTCTACCCCATTCAGGGGACGTTGGAGAGCTATTTTGGAAGATAGAAATTTAAGTTATAAGCATATCATAATGTCCAGGTCATTAAAATACATTGGGAAGTTTGAATCTGAAAACGTTTGCAAAGTTTCAAGGGATTTTTTACTTTCAAACTGGCTGCTTCATTAAGAGCACACCATGACCACACCCTGAAACTTATACAAATTCTTTTAACAACTTTTGATGCCGGATATGTCCTGATATTGCTGCCTCAGTTTGGAGTCCATCGGATAAAAACCCTAGGACAGGTTTGTTAAAGTACGAGGTCTAGATTTCGGCCATCTGCATATTTTGATTCAAAATGGCCACCTTCACGTAGGAGATTGGGTGTGATCCCCATAGATTTTTTTGCTCAGGGTCACATGAAGAATGAGTGTACCAAATTTCATTTGATTATGACAAACTTTTTTTTTTCACTTCCCACTGACTTTTTTGACTATGCTAATGTGGATTTAGATAGGGCATGGTCTTCATTGGCATTTTTGTTCAGAATGATATCAAGGGTCTGTGGTCTGTGTACCAAATTGTATTTGTCTATGACAAACTAAATTCTTCCGTCCCATTTTAACTTAGCAGGGGGCGCTGGGGAGCCACTTTTAAAGATGCAAGTGTAATTCACATATCATTATGTCCAGATCATCAAACACACCAACTCTACACAAGTCCATCCAGATCCGACCATTTTTGCAAGAGTTACAGGGATTTTTAAGCTTTCAAAATGGCCGCTTCTTTAAGATCTTATCATGACCACAACCTGTGACTTATGTAAAATCTTTTAACAACTTTTGACCCCCAATATATCCTGATGATACTGCCTCAGTTTGGAGTCAGTCGGATCAAAACCCAAGGGCAAGTTACGTTAAGTTAAGGGCAAAGTACGAGGTCTAGATTTTGGACGTCTCAAGTTTGACCCAAGATGGCCGATGCCCTGTGTGGTTTAGGGCGGGGCCATAATATACTTTTTTGTCTATTTCGAGATGCTCTATGTACCTGCCAAGTTTTATGTGCCCACAATGAAAAAATAGACTCCGCCGCCTCCTAGCTTGTGATGTGCCATTGAGCCATCCTGCAACGTAGATTCTTGGCAACGTTATGTAACTTAAATTTGAGTCAATCTCTAATTTGGAGCAAATTTGCAAAAGTTTTTGAGCATTTTTCTGTCTCTCAGAAGCGATTTAGTTAATAATAATAATCTTTTTTTTTCTTCCATTTTTTATGCCTTAACAATAAAAGTTAGAATGATGGGACTTTGTCACATTATTCCCCATATGAAGAGCTTCTGTAAATTTTTTCACAAGTCCACGACAAACAGATTGGCTTTTATGAATTTTTAAAATGAAATTTGAAGCAGGCGCTATAGATCCATCTTAAAAGATAGCGCCCTAATTTGCATGTCATTACGTCCAGCGCAGAAATGTGCACATGCTTCATTGGGTCCATTCAAATCCAACAATGTTTATGAAAGACAGAATTTTTCTTTATTTTTCCAAAAATTGACATTTTGCTAAAAAAATCACCATGACCACGGCCAATATTTTATTGAAAAGGTAACTGATAACATTTTATTGCACATGGCTTTTGTGTCTTTTGACCAAGTAGGAAGTGTTTATGATGAAAACTGTTGGAGATGTCAAAAGATTCCGATGAGTGAGTTTGTTAATCTCTGGTTTGATCCAATACGGCCGACTTCCTGTAGGGCTCAGGGCGGGGTCATAATATCATTTTTTACATGTCCTGACTGCAAGTATTTTTGATGCTAAGTTTCATTTGTCTATGATGACCATTTTCTGGGCCGGGCTCCCATTGGTGCAATATCTCTATACTTTTGTCCTTTTAGCTAAATAAATTCTGTAGCTATGGTAGCTGGTTTAGACCTGGTTTAGACCTGGTTTAGACCTGGTTTAAAGCCGGTGGGACTCGGAATGCCAAGTTCTGAGTTTGAGAGTACTTTCCTTGTGTATATGAGTACTGTATAGTGCATATCAATACCAGCAACATTTCAGCATTTGTTTTGGGTTATCACTGTTTGTAATCTAAAATCAACCGTGCTTCACCCTTATACATTATATATTGTCATTATTAAATTATTTGCAGTATAAGGTAAGGTATACTATATTGTCAATATTTGACACGTTCTTCAATGCTGCTTAAATGCTGGGTTAAACCTGTGGATGACCTGTAAAAGCATAGATATCAAGCTTGGTTTGGTCAGGAGTACCAAGTCTATTGTGCCTGAACATGGAAATTCCATTGAGACAGGCCTTATTCTAGCCAGGAATCAAACCTGTAACCTTCTGGCTGTGAGGAAAGAACGCTACCTGCCTCTGTACCTTTCGTATGAGACTGATGTCATGGTCATGTCTAATGTCCAGCACTAGCACAGCGTCCTGTGCTCCCACGTAGAGTGTGTGGTGGTCAGGGCTTAGCAGCAGAGTGGTGCAGTTCTGGACATCCTGAAGATGGAAGGAGGTCAGGGCTCGCCCGGGGCTATCTGCGTTCACAATAACAACAAATATGGAGGGTCAATCGAAGAAAATCACAAAGGCTACATTTGATTTGTGAACTGACTGTCCCTTATCCTCATTTCAGTGCACATTTTAAAAACATGCAGGAACATCAACATTTGAGAGAAGACTGAAATCTGAACTCTGAACTGATAATTGAATACAAGAATTCCATGCATTTCAGAAAAGCCTTTGTACTTATGCAACTTTCTAGAATATGATGTCATGCTTTCAGATGGCTGTTGAATTGGTGGCTCAGTGGTTAGAGCTCTCGTTCACCAATCCGAGGTTGGAGTTCCGTTTCCCGCTGATTACTGTCATTGTGCCCTTAGGCAAGACACTTCACCCACATTGCCTTGCATGGATGTGGTGTGTGTGAGTGCTGGTGGTGGTCAGAGGACCAATGGCGCAGTCTGTCCCAGGGCAGGGCATCTGACCACCACCAAGTATTGAGTGAATGAATCATGACTACAGTGTTGTGCTTTGAGAGGCTTCGACAAGTGCGTAAAGCACATTACAAGTATAAGGCCTTGTTATTATTATGAATTTCCCTTTGGTTAGCACTTCACATATTTTACATTTTGTGGCTTTAGATCATTTTAATTGACAACAATCATACCTGTTTGTTTAATGGAGACACTTTTTAAAATAATATTGTAAACATATTTCACCTTAGTTAAGTTGTGTTGACAGAGAAGGGCCCAGTAACTAGCACCTAGTTAGTTAATTAATCCTCTTTGATGACAATTGTTGCAGAGTTGTCAACTGACCTAATGTGAAGGAGACTCTGGGTATGATGCTGGAGCCACACTGTGTCAGGAGCAGAGCCAGCGCCAGCACAAGCACACACGCCTCGGACCACTGCTTCTCTGACCACCGCATCTCTAGTCTCGCTGGAAGGAGGTCAGAAGGGGATACAGACTGTCAGAGGGGAATACAGAAGGTCAGAGGGGGTCAAAGGGGCGTACAGATGGATACAGATGGTCAGAGCAGGTCAGGAGGGGGGGGGCGGGGTGCAGAAGGTACAGAGAGGGTCAGAGGGGTACAGAGGGTCAGACAGGGTCCAAGAGAGTCAGAGAGGGGTAGCGAGGGTCAGAGAGGGGGCACAGAGGGTCCGAGAGTGGTACAGAGAGTCAGAGAGGGGTACAGGGGGTTAGATAGGGGTACAGGAGGTTAAAGAGGGGTGAAGAGGGTCAGGTAGGGGTACAGAGGGTCAGAGTGGTTCAGGGATTTAGAGAGAGGTATAGAGGGTCAGAGAGTGTTACAGGGAGTAAGAGAGGGGTATAGAGGGATAGATGGGATGAAGAGGGTCAGGTAGGGGTACAGAGGGTCAGAGAGGGGTACAGAGGGTTAGATAGGGGTACAGGGGGTAAAATAGGGGTGAAGAGGGTCAGGTAGGGGTACAGAGGGTCAGAGTGGTTCAGGGATTTAGAGAGAGGTATAGAAGGGCAGAGAGTGGTACAGGGTGTAAGAGAGGGGTATAGAGGGTCACAGAGAGGTATATAGAGAGTCAGTCAGGGATACAGAGGGTCAGAGAGAGGTAGCGTTGGAGGATCAAAGGGGGGCCCAGTGAGGCAGAGAGTCAGGGGGACTCAGAAGCGCCACAGGACGCCAGGAAGGAGAAGGCAGGGTCACAGAGGGCCCGGGAGCTTCGGGGGGCCATGTGCCCTCGTCCCAACACTGTACCATCTTCAAACCTGTAACAGAAGAGAGGGACTGTGAGGGGAGCAGAGGAGCAGTAGTCTGCAGGAGTCTGGTACATCATGATACAGAGAGGCTACAGAAAAGTCAAGTCATGTCACACTGCAACATTTACAATGACCTGAACGATACTGGGGGCCTAACATCCATCATCTCGCTGAACAATAGAAATTCCGAACGGGAGTCGTTACCTGCTGTTTTGAGCGGACTTAGATGGTGTCATGTAAGCGCGCTGCTCCCGTACGCCGACTCGTCAACCCCGGTCCAAACAGCAAACAGAGACACGGAACCAGATCGAGCTAAAGCCAAACTTTCCTCACACAGATGGAGCCTATAGAGCGGACACACGCTGAAACAAGCCCGTGTTCGACTCCGAGCTGACGCAGAACGGAATCAGCCCATCACTCGGTCCGTACGCGCGCGGGGGAGGTCATTGGAAGTTGAAGGTACGGTGCGGTGCGGCGGGCTGCACGCACGGCCTTTCCCCCACTTCTCCACAAGCATGCAGCACAATAACAAACCTTTACGGAGCCCCAAGCCATCCAGACTGAGCGCCTCCAGAGGAAAGCCTGTGTATTACAGTGTCAGCATGTATTACAATTTATTACAATTGCTTTGGCACATTTTCTGAAACCCTTTATAAATTTGTCAAATCTTTGCGCAGTGATCAGATGTATACACTTATCTAACCATTATACAGACACTGGCCGGAGAATGCTACGACATTTTTAGACGTGTAATACGAGGGAGTCAGAGACCTGTAGAACCAGTATCACCCTGTTTCTGATAGTTTGAGAGTGAGGTAAATGGTGTAAAGATGTGTCAAATATTACACAATCATTTAGGAAACAAAAAAGCAGAATTTTCAAATCTGTGCTTTTTAGCACTTGGTATCTGAACTGTGTCGCACTTGGACCTCGGAATCTCTGAAAACCTGGTTAACACGGGTTTTCATTACAGAAGTCTTTTACATTGTGTTTCCAGTGCTTCTATGTCTGTCTATATAATCTCTTCATATTATGATTTTGTGTGTTCAGTTTTGTCCTTTGTGCCTTTGGTCTATGGGCTTTGGTAAGAGTGTGTAGTATTTGGGCACACAGACTACAGCTAGGCCTGTCACGAAATTTACTATATCGACTTATCGTTCAATAGGCCTATATGAAAGGTGCGACAATATTTTGGGGCTCAAGATTCATTATCTGTACATTTTCTTTATGATAGTGGTGCGATTTTTTTTTTTTTTTTATGTAACATGAAAAGATTTGAGCTGCAAAGGGTTGAAAAAGTAACTTCTATGGCTAATTGTTGCTTCATTCTGCTATTTCTTTCTTGCTGCTCAGGCCTTTTAATGATGCTGTATATATAAACATTTGTTTACTGGGATAATATTGCTTTATATGATGCTGTTATATAAACATTTGTTTACTGGGATAATATTGCTTTATTAATTTTTGTGTCAGTTTCAATATTATTGTTTATTGCAGTATATCTCTGTAGCAATATATGGCGCTTCAGAATTTGTTATCATGACAGGCTCACCTACAGCACAATTGCAGTCTGTGTTTAAGTAGTTGTGTTTTAGGTTCTGAAAAAGTGTTTTGTGATATGAATGTTAAGGCTTGAACAAGGATATAAGTGCCAACATGAACTGAGTGCTTGCTCCTTGAGTGGCAATTTTGGAATTTTGCTCGAAATTTTTAAAGCATGGGCCTACCGTGTCTTCAGTGCAGAGATTAGAGGCAGAGGAGCCGAGACTCATTAGGTTACAGTCTTTATGATGGCTAGGAACACTCTAAATCAGTACACCTAGTGAATTAGAGAAATACAGTTGAAACCAGAAGTTTACATACACTATATAAAAAGACACAGACACACTATCTGACATGAAATCAGACTAAACTTTTCCTGTTTTAGGTCAGTTAGGATTACCAAAATTATTTCTATTTGCTAAATGTCAGAATAATGAGAGAAGATGTTTTTTTTAGACAATTTTTCATTACTTTCTTCAAAGTCAGAAGTTTACATACAGTAAGATTACTATGACTTAAACAATTTGGGAAAACCCAGATGATTATGTCATGTCTTTGGAAGCATTTGAGTTGAGGTTTATTGACAACAATAGAGTTAATTAGAGACACACCTGTGTATGTATTGGAAGGTACACCTGAAACACACTGCTTCTTTGTGTAACATCATGGGAAAGTCAAAAGAAATCAGCCAAGATATCAGGAAGAGAATTGTGGACTTGCACAAGTTTGGTTCTTCCTTGGGTGCAATTTCCAGATGCCTGAAGGAGCCACGTTCATCTGTTCAAACAATTGTACACAAGTATAAAGACTATGGGAATGTCCAACCATCATACCACTCAGGGGGGCGGGGGGGAACACCATGCCAACTGTGAAATATGGGGGTGGCAGCATCATGTTGTGGGGTTGTTTTGCTGCAGGAGGGACTGGTGCACTTCACAAAATAGATGGCATCATGAGGAAAGATCATTACATGGAAATACTGAAGCAACATCTCAAGACATCAGCCAGGAAGTTAAAGCTGGGGGCAAATGGGTCTTCCAAATGGACAATGACCTGAAGCACACTGCCAAATTGGTTACAAAATGGTTTAAGGATAACAAAGTCAATGTTTTGGAGTGGCCATCACAAAGCCCTGATCTCAATCCTATTGGAAATTTATGGGCAGACCTGAAAAGGCATGTGCGAGCAAGGCGGCCTACAAACATGGGTCAGTTACACCAGTTCTGTCAGGAGGAATGGGCCAAAATTGCTGCCAAATATTGTGAGATGTTTGTGGAAGGATATCCAAAACTTTTGACCCAAGACATACAGTTTAAAAACAATGGTACCAAATAATGAAATGTATGTAAACTTCTGACTTTGAAGAAAGCCATGAAAATTGTCTAAAAAAAATATTTTTTTCATTATTCTGGCATTTAGCAAATTCAGATCAGAGAGAGTCCTTTTAGGTTTAAACCAAATGGATTTCAGTATCGAAACCAAAGTAAGAGACTCTTGTGAGACTCATTCTGAAAATTATCTGTTCCTCCTTGTGATGTCATGAAGCAGTTTTCAAGTTAACAGTTACATTTTACCTTTTGTTTAGTAGAGACTGAAAATTCCAGTGACAAGGTATGGAGTTTAAAAATACAGTGGAGCACTTCCTGTACATGACATCACAAGGTGGAACAGATTGTTTAATGTTTGAGAAAAAACACTGTAATATTGTTTCCTCATCAAAAACATAACTGGAGTTGAGTTGTCTTTTGTTTCATTCACACATGTTTAACGCGCAAACCCCGCATATTTACTCTGTTCTTCTTTCAAACAGAAAACACTGTTCCACCATGTGGCAATACAGGAAGTGCTCCACTGTGTTTTTAAACTCCATACACCTTCACCGGAATCATTGGATAATTTCAGGCCTGGAATAGCCAATCTCTACTGAACTAAAGATAAAAGGAGCTGTTAACTTGAAAATTACTACTACATGACGTCATAAGGTGGAACAGAGCATTTTGAGCTTTGGAGATGTAGGGAGACTAATAATGCAGGATTTTTCAAACATGTGTGAATGAAACAAAACACAACTCCAGGTATGTTTTTCTGGACATTCAACAACATCCTAACATGGCTTAAAGCTCACAAGAATTAATTTTGTGTAATATAGGACCTTTCAAAATAAATAAATAAAATAGAATGCAGCACTTACCCAAACAGTGTGGTCAGTGTGTGAGTGGTGCTGGGCAGCTGCTCCCCCTGCTCCTGTCCCACACCTCTACAGTCCCCGGGAGAATCCTTCATGTGGGTGCACCAGGACAGGCCTAGTAGCAGTACTGCTAATAAGCACTAAAGAAGATTGGCCAGGATTAAACATGACCTGGAAAAGCAAGAGGCTAACGGCTAAGGCTTTTGTCACCTGCATCAAACATGGAGTTGTCTCTCAAAAGGGCCCATATTACGGTATTTTTGGATTTGGATGAGCACTTCCTGCTTCTGAAGAAACTTTGCTTGCTCCTGCTGCTTCCTTCTTTACTTGGCTTTTTAATAATTTTACCTCTTCAGATGCTGGAAAATGTTTAGTTTTTAAAGCATTTTTACATTTTGTAACAAAATTTATGATGAGCCACCGACATGCCCAGGGGAAGAAACCAAAGGAATTCTTTCTGTGAACGCTGTTGGAACTATCAACAACAAATTAATGAGCTACAAGCACGGATATTTGTTTTAGAATCTGAAAAAGGACTTCACCGGACACTGCCTGTGACTTCCAGTGGTAAGCAGCCCACAGTTACTTTCAGAGAAGAGGGTGAAAAAACTGTTACTTTCAACTTAAACCTGAGTGATACTGTGTCTTTTCCAAAACTTTGTAAAGACAAGACAACAACAAATGATAAAAGACAATGCTAATATAGTTACATCACCCAAAATACAGCTTACAATAAGATTTTTACCACTGTCACAGACTGATGTTGACATACAAAAAAAAATGGATTTTTGCTACAAAACAAGTGCAATGAAGTTAGCAAAAGAGCGCAGGCAGACAGGCAATCTGTGCCAAACGTCAAGGTCAGAGATAC
>JACM01012479.1:0-11325 GCA_000787095.1 Periophthalmodon schlosseri
GATGGAGGAGCTGGGGATAGCATCCACAAATCCAGACCCTCTTGACGAGGGTACCTCTCCATCTTTTGAGCAGTTGGAGCAGTTAGGGCCTCAAAACTATGAGAGGTCTAAGGAGGAAGACGAGCGGGGCATGGCCTTAGTCATGTTACAACTTGAAATGGCCTCTAAAGCTGCTCGGGCTTTAGATGCCAGAGAGAAACATCTGCTCCAAGAGCTGGAAGACCTCAGGAAGCTTCGAGAAAAAGACAGTGAACAGCACCAGGAGGACAAGTTTAAGTTACTGAAGAAGATGAAGCTGATTGTTCTAGCTCATAACACTCAGATGGAGAGAAAGGACAGAACAACCCAAGAACTCCAAACTGAACTGGACAAAGTGAAAGAGGAGAATGGACTTTTAGTGAGAGAGTCTGAGGAACTGAAACGTAGGATTCAGTTCAAAGATGAAGAGATAAACCAGCTTGTGGAAAAGCATGAGGAGGACAAGTTAAGGGTCCTGAAGAAAACGAAGCTGATTACTGAAGCGCATAACACTCAAATGGAGATAAAGGACAAAACAAGCCAAGAACTCCAAACTGAACTCGACAAAGTGAAAGAGGAGAGAGGAACACTAATAAACCAGTCAGATGAACGAAATACCAGCTTAGTCCAAAGATGGCGCCATTGAGGTGTTGCAGACACAGGACGTGGAAATGAAAGAGATGTTGGAGCAAATTCAGAAAGATTTTTGCCAAAAATCCAAAAAGTGGGAGAAGGAAAAGCGGAGTCTCCAGAAGGACGCTGCCAATCTGAAATCCAAATTGCAGGAAAAATCTTCAGAAAATACAGCGCTGACGGTGGAGGACTCTCAACTGGAGTGTGCTCTGGCGAACCTTAAAACTGACATGTCTGCTCTGGTACAATTCTCTAATGAACTGGAGCTAAAACAACAAGAGGAGGCTGAGCAGAAGGCCCAGATTCTCCAGCAAATGCAAGACAAAGAGGCACAGGTCCGAAAGATGGAGGAGGAGAAGGACGCCATTTTGAGGACCTGTGAGGAGATGAAGGATGATCTGAGCAAGTCACAGGTAGAGCGCTCCCTGCTGGTTGAAAGGAACAGTGTACTACAGCAAGAGATGGAACAAGAGAAAAATGGGAGAGCTGAACTAGAGAAAGACAAGGCCGCCATTTTGAGGACCTGTGAAGGCCTGAAGGTAGAGCGCTCCCTGCTGGTGGAGAGATACAGTGCACTGGAGCTGGAGCTGAGGAGGACACAGGAGGAGTGCTCCCTGTTGGCTGAAAGAAACAGTGTCTTACAGCAGGAGGTGGCGCAGGAGAAAAATGGCAGAGCTAAACTACACAACGACAAGGCCGCCATTTTGAGGAACTGTGAAGACCTAAAGGTAGAGCGCTCCCTGCTGGTGGAGAGATGCAATACGTCAGACCAGCTACTGACAAGAGCAGAGGAAGAACGCTCCCTGCTGGTCATAAAAAAACAATGTGCTACAGCAAGAGGTAGAACAGGACAAACAAATCAAAACCGAACTAGAGGAGGAGAAGATGGCTATCTTAAAGACCTGTGAGGAGCTGAAGGTAGAGCACTCCCTGCAGGTTGAAAATGGCTCTCCAGCACCCTGTGCAAAGTTAAAATGGAACAGAAACATTTGCTTTCACTGTGGCAGTGGCCATTTTGTATCTAGGCAAGGTTGATAGGCAGCCCGCCCATTGAAGCGTGCCCTTCCGTGGTTGCAAGGGTTACGAGGGCCCTTTATCACTGCTTGCAGTTTTAATATTTATTTGTTTTTTCTTTAACCCTTGCTCTATTGCCTGGTCTTGTGTCTCTGAGTCCAGTTCAAGAGTGTGTTTTCACAGCATGGAGGGGTCAGAGGTCAATGTACTGGTACACTATATATTTCCCCTCATTAAGGTTACTCCAAGAATACTTCCACTATGGAGTTTAGAGCATACAAGTGTGATTACATATTAGCCAGTATTATTTGAATACCAAGGTTAGGGGTCTTTTGGTTTTGCTTTTTTAATGCTAATATAAAGTGTTCACTAGATGTGAACACTTTAGATTAGCATTGTTAGCAACATTTTTAGCAACAATGTTGAAATAATAAAGAATCCTTGGATCCATACTGAAATATTTATGCATATTTTTGTTTTTATAATTGTTCTTTTATATATATTAAATGCAATCAAGCTATTGTGTTGGGGACATTGTGTACAATTGGCCTACTTGGAGGCCATTTTGATTCTCTGGATGGGTCGCGCATCTGAAAAAAGCCTTCACTATGCATCTTTTTGACAGCCATTGATTATCTCATACAGTTAACATACATTTCCCTTTGCACCGCTGAGGTGTTTATGATTGCTATACAAGAAGACGCGCTAGTACTGCCCCCAAGCACTTAACCTCATCTAGCTCTGCAGCCCTCCGCCATATCTCCAGCAGTTTTAATTAAACATGAAGAAAAATGTGAAAATACTCCTTGAAGGCGCCTATACACTTTAATTTGTTAATAGAGCACCACATCGTTAGAGTAATGATCGCATCGAGCCATGAGACAAGCTTGTATGTTGGTGACATGGAGGACAGGTGATACATGGAGAGCATTACTGTAAGATCTAATCTATAATGTAAATAATCTGGGGAGAAGGAGCTGTCTCATCTTGTATTTGTTAATGCCTGTGCTGTTGACAATTTCAGGGACTTTGGCATTTGCACTGTTTTTGGAAAATAAATATGCCATTCTCTTCATATCCTTTATGCTTGTGCACACTGGTTTTCTTAAGTTAAATTAAATCTCTGGCTGAAATTATATTTAGACAGGATCCCAAACCATAAGGTATGATTGGAACAAAACAAAAGGCTCTGTGCCAGATTTTTTTCCTACGTATTTGAGCAAACTTTGTCTTACCCAAGTACAGATGTATTGTATAAGCAGCTCTTGAGATCAAAATATGTCCGCTGTGTACTGTCTGCATCTGTATAAAGCGCTTTTATTGTCCAATAATCATGAAGTGCACATTAACTCGTTAGCTGTTGTTAGCTTGATAGCAAAATTCCACTCTAGTCTCTGAGAGTTGTGAAATGCACTTATAAACTAGACGCAGCGATGCTCAGAATGCTTAAGGTAAGGGAAGAATAACTTTGGACCACTTCAAACCGTTTCAAATGAATTAGTTCTGTTTTTCACATTTTTAAGACTGTAAAAATCAGGCCTTTAATTGTGGATTTTACACAAGACCATGCTGTGTTCACTAGAAAACAAACAGACTTACCAGGATAATGAAAATGTTGAGTTTGAGTACGGTATTTATTAAGTGAAGAGTACTGGGAAAATTTTAATAATAGCCTTTAAAACCTGATTCCAATACTAAAGAAAAAGCCTCAAAACAGAATCAATACCACAATTAGTAAAAACCTAGACTACCTCAAAACCCCCAAAACCCCCAAATATTTTTTTTATTGTTACCATCTGGTCTTATACTATATTTATAATGTGCATCCAATGAATACACAGCATAAAACAGTCACAGTTACAAGTTTAGAGAGAGTTTTCTATATAAAGCATGACATTTACATTTTAGAGGCAATTTGTGTTACATTTGTTACTGCTAGACTACAATATGATGCAAATCCATTGTCAATATAAAGCAGTGTTGCCAGATGGTGCATGCGAAATGTTAATAGTGTTAACAGACGCTTAAACAGTAATTATCATATTTTGAGGAATATGTTTTTTGCACAGGTTACACATTAGACAGTTGCATTGGGTAAACACAGATGTGGCAACCCAATTCTGGTGCATTTTAAAGCAACATCTTACTGCAGTGTGGACATTATCGTTGACTAGATGAACTGTGTTTGGTAAGAGCGAGTCTGTTCTTTTGCCATGTGATTCTACTGTACTGGCAACAATGCTGGGATATTCAGAACATGAGCAATTTAAGGCTATTTTATCATTGTTCTGTAATTACTATTAATGTTGAGATAATGATGATTCTGATCTGTCTTTCTTTCTAGCTCTCCACAGGGCTGGGGATGTCTGAGAACTAAATCATTATCAGTATTTTACTACGTAGAGGATTATGTCAGTATACATAGTAATTAGGTAACACTAATGGCAGAGGTAAAAACTGACGTATTCGACACTTTATCTCATCTTGTAATTGGGTTAAGTACCTTTGTGTAGGGCTGGATAATATGGCAATAAAAAAATCAAATAGTGATCCTTATAGCCCAGAATAATGTGCTATTTTGGTGATATCGCCATATTGTGAATCCATGCTTCTCTATTTAAAGAATCTCTGTACTCAAATACACCTACCTGCACATCCTATGGCTCATCGCCCACCCCATCCCTAGTTATATACTTTCCTAATACTGCTTCAAAACACATGTATTTAGGTAAAGAAGTTTGACTTGTAATGCATACCTCTGTAGCTATATCCTAATCTCCCTTTAAAAGCATTTTGTATTTCACTTAGCAGATTCACTGTGTACTGGGCATGCAACCATCTCTTGAGTACCAGCTATTGCCAAATCAACACAAATATCCGCAAAATGTGTTGGAAAGCATAGTGTTATAGTGGGTGCAAATCCTACAAAATATTTAAGCACACGTGCATTGTTAGAAGCTCAAATTCATGCTAGAGACCAATTATTTTTGCTTTATGTAGCATGTCTTGCATACATAATTAATTTAAGACTAGTTTGGAGAGATAAACAGGCTATTGTGTAACGCCACATGAGAATACTACTTTTTGACCTTGAATATTCTCTTCTATGACAAATTATGCAAAAATGTATGGCGTAATTAACTCACAAGAGGAATTGAGTTCATTTGTTTATCAATAAGTCATCCAGCTGAGTGTCCTGCAGAGAAGGAGCAATAGTCACTGAGCTAAACAAATGTAACATATGGGCGTCTTGTTTGTGCCCGACTTGAGCTCCTAATCTGAATACATTTTACAGGGACCAAAGACTAGACCCGTCACACTGTCTCCAGTCTACAAACAACAGAAGAATCTATCAGCAACTAAAGACCAAAGGATGGGGTACGCTCTGATCAACAGTGAGTTTTTCATAGCTCAGAACATTACACCATTAAGTCATTTGGGGACATTTTGGTTCATTTGGTTTATATTGGGTGGTGCTTGTCCTTCTGTCTTTTTTAGTGGAAGCGACAGAAAACATGAAAACTGACCCACTTTTTGCTAAAAGGGGAGACAGCACACCACACACTGCCACATACATATTTGTGCATGTGACCCGCAGCCATATTTGAAGGATAACACTGGTTGATACTGATGTGCTCCCTATTTTTACATTTGCATAATGAATTGAAGTGGTAAGCTCAGAATCTGAGTGGATACTGGTAGCCTGTTTGTGAGTCTTTTGGGGTTATGCTTTAACAACAGTCAGTCTCTGAGTCAAATCTGCAGCCTTCTTGCTGAGAGGTTAGAAAGCTAACCACTCTCCCATCGAGAAATCCAGAGGGACCTGCCATTGTGCAAATTGACCATTGTTACATTTGAACCCTGTACATGGTATGTGCGTAAATGGGTGAATTTGATAAATAAATTAGTCCAAATTGCCAGCTTAGGTCAATAGTTTGTTTGTTATGTGGTCCATAGACTTTTTATGTGGTCAATAGACTGGTGTTTATCACATGTTAGTTTTGTAATGGACACAAATGCAGTAAAACAGCCATAACATCCAATAGTGATTGTATTTGGCAGCCTGACACACAAACATATGGGAGCAGGGCCGCACCAGCCCAGGCAGAAGCAGGTGATAATGGGGCTATTCTTTATGTGAGATCATGAATAATTCACCAAACCATGTGCTCAAACGGATTCTTGAATTGACGGAATAATATGACAGATTCTGCTGAGGCTATTAGACGAGAAATATCACAAATGTTTTAGAGATTCAGGCGACGGAAATTGATGCAGCGTATGCGACTAGTAAACTCTCACTGAATTCAAGAGCAGGGTATTGCTGAAAACACAAAAGCTTTGCATAATATCAACACAGCCGAATAAAGTATGTTTGGGGTGAACCACTTTTTGATCTTTGTGCACATTATTCATAAGGTTGGCAATTCTTTGACATGAATACTGAGGAGTTTTTACTTGATTTTGGGAATTGTATAAGAATACTTGAATGATTTGTGCATTATTAGAGATGGCAAAAAGAGAAGGTACATATAGTTTTACCTAACTAGATACATAATTTCTTTTATTATTATTACCTTTGTAAAGCAGGTTTATTTTTAGTACTTTAGTAATGCATTTCCTTGGGTTCTTCTCTCCATCTACAGATATGCATGATGAGAAGAACACCCACCCTGCCTATGGCCCCTATAGCTGCTAACTGGCCACTAACTGACCACTAACACATTTGATGTTTGGAACAGCTTTGCACAAACTTATATTGTTTATCCAAATCCAAAATCTCTCACCAAACACCAGAAAGCTCCTTTATACCCTTTGGAAAGTGGACTGGCATGAGGTCACCCTTGATGAAGACAGAATTAAAAATCCACCCAGTCACAGTTCATGGCAACTCACTGGGGCTGGCAGTTCAAATCTGGTTTTGAAGTCTGGCAGCAGATTCACATGTTGTAAACACTGCTTATAAACACCATTTCCCGCACATCTTAGATTCAGAGCCGGGTTTTGGCACTGTTTTTGGAAGGATCCTTTCTCGCTGCCACTTCACACCAAAACTTCCCCGAAAATAAATAAACAAATGGGCTCTTGCAGCAGCATCTGCTCACATGGAACACTTTCAGTCGCGGCCTGAAAGAGAGGGCCAGGCTAATGGGAGTTAACTGTGCACAGCAAAGTGATTAGAGCTAGTGACCCATCCTCCAGAAAACAAGGAAAATATAATAAAGTGTGTCTGTATGTCCAATGCAGTGGTCTTGATAAGGGCACAGTCTGAATCTCTTTTACAATATGCAAATAAATCGTAATATGCAAATTGACTCAACTCAACATGTGTGAAGGTCACATACACTAATTTCTCATTCATTAACTTTTCCTAATGCATATGTGGAGAGTGGGCCTATAATTATAAATCTACCACCTCCTGATGAAAACTTTCTGCCAATCAGCAAAAAAAAAAAAAAATCCTGTTTTTAATTTAAAAACATTTCGAGCACATTAAGATTGGTATAATACATTGTAATTGTATAGGCTAATACGTTTCCGTCTTTGTCCATAAGACCATTCTGTCCATTCATTCTGTTCCTGTGGTCTATGGCTGTAATTGACGCTCTATTGTTGGTGACCAAGGAGAGCTTATGTTAGGGCTAATTGACTGTTGATTGCAGGCTTGAATGTATTTCATGTTATAGTAATAGAGAAGAAAGTCCCAAGCTGCTCTGTATTTCTTTAGCCTGTTTCATAAGCACTTATTGGGTTAAATGCATTAGCCTTACCTTTATGATAGCAATTATGCCATAAACAATCCCTTGGGAACATGAACAATGGTGAAGATGAGGATGTATGTGCAGGTAGGACTTTTCCAAATGAAGTTTGTAGTTTTCTCCTTGAGCATTTATTCCATTTGCGAACATGCTGTACGTGGAGACAGAAATAGTGTCCCTTTGTCAGAGCAAGTAATCTGTCATTACACATGTTATTCCCATGTAGAAAAAGTCCACATATGAGACTCTTGAGCTGGGGGGAAAATGACACTAGATTAGAGCATTACGCAGTCGCCATACAATGATCCAGCTGTCTTCAGTTGGGCACACCTTTGACAAGTGGATAGACACTGAAGAAAAGGAAATCTGGAAATAAGAAGAGGGGAGGGCAAACGGGGAAGAAAGCGCTGCTGGTGCCAGACGCAGCGAGGAGCGTACGTACGTGCTTTATCTTAGCGGCTGAGAGAGTGTGACGTGATATTGCAGCCTGCTCCCGGAGCTCTGCAAGCAGCAAGGCGAAAAGCGCGTCTATTCCTCCCTCTCTTTTCTTTCTCTGTGTTCTAACTCACGGGTAGCCCCCCAACATCTTTTACATCCACCCACTACGGATCTGCTTTTTTGTACCGTTTTCTCATTTTCTCCCTTTACAACAAAAAATACAACACATCAGGGGTGTGTGTGTGTGTGTGCGCGCGCGGGCAAGTTGCCGAGGAAAACATTTCATTGGGAATAGAGACACTGGAGGCTGCCGATTTATTTGATGGTGTAAGAATTTTGGTTTTCTTCTTGGCGTCTTTCTTTGCCACTCTATGAATTTTCTGTCTCTCCCTGGCTGTCTCTATCTCTCCCCTGCTTTCCTCTACTCTCTCTCTCTTCCGTCGTGTGTTTGTTGCGCTCCGCGTTTCTGTTGATGGGAAAAACCCAGAAGAAGATATGAACGGTCGGACTGGAGGATTGTAAGGAACATATAGGCTGTTTTTCCAAATGTTCGCCCATTGAAGCATCTTGTTGCGCCCGGACTTCTGCTAACGTCGGGGATGGAGACTATTGATTCACTGGAGGGCTGTACGATTTATTTATAAAAGGATGTGGTCAAGTATGTTGGAAAAATAGCCATAGCTTCCGCAGTGTAAGGTAAGAATATTTCTGCATGATTTTTATAACCATGATGTTAAGAAGGGAGCTCATTTCGTGTGCCATCTGTCTCTTAAAGTTTCGCCACCCCTCTCTGACACTGCCTCATCTTTCCTCCAATACTGCGCTAAAAGACAGTATTCTGCCCTGTTTTATTATCACATTAAATATCATGAGTTCCCCGGTCTCACAGAGGCTAAAATCACTTTGGAACGGCGTGCGTCGAAGTGGCATTGGATGAAAGGCAAAGTCAATGTCTCATGCGTTTCCTTCATTGCTCTTATAGATGCCCAGCGATAAAACCGTACCATGTCCTTCGCTGAATACTGATTTTCATGTAGCCTTGGCCGTGACTCTTGCGGAAGGGTGGAATCATATGAGGTTTTATCACGACTAAAGCTGCTCAAAAGCCTTATGTAACACGCATATCATCCCCCTGTGGCGACTGGAAAAGGGGAAGAAGTTGGAAATACAAGTGCGAATTAAGTGTATGCCTATTGTCTGGACTCTGGCTTCTACTTCAACGCCTACACACATGCACATACACATGCAGTTCAAGCCGCCACACACGCGCGCCCGCGTCCGCACGCTCTGCTGTGACACCGCTCACAGCTGCATTGCCTGTAGGATTAAAGCAATCAGGACATCGCATTGCATTCTCCCATTCGCTCCATCTCCCAAGTCCTCCGCCGTGTGTGTGGGAGCGCGCGCCATCCACGCAGTATCCACGCGCACACTGGCTCTTTATCAAATTGCATTGTCAAATATGTCAAGCCCCGAATTTCAGAGACGTGCAGGTCGTGGATAGTGAGCGAATGGCACATTCAGGCGCACCGAGACAGACACAGGCGAAGTGACCAGGCGGACACAGAAAGACATTTTTCAGTCTGCGATTCGCTTTAAGTGTCGTCGAAGGAAACTGGCTAAATCTCTCAGACAGCTGCTTGATTCAAACACAGTCATTTACTGCGTAAAATGAGCATCCGGATTACTAAACTTCCCTGCGTCACATCTAACATGTTTTCACTCCACGTTATCAACACGGCACAACTACGAGTAGCATTACAAAATATAACGCGGTAAATACAGTTTAAATGACTCACATAATTGCACCTACCGCCTAAAAATCTCAAATAAATATATAAATAACCGCAAAAGCGACCACAAGGTGGCAATGTTTGCACAAAGTAAGGAAGGAGGCTTGTGATAGAAAAGACATGTTGCTGGGGTTAATGTGTCCTTCATTTCCATTCAGAGCATTCACAGATGTGATTAGAAATATTTAAACTGTTGAGTTCTTCCATCAGCCTCACATCATGTCATCTCTGTCTCTCCTCACAGGCCAAATGACATAGGATGAAGGCTGTTCGAAGCCTGTTGATTTATATATTTTCCACCTATCTTCTGGTTATGTTCGGATTAACTGGTGCCCAAGATTACTGGTGTTCCACTCTGGTGAAGGGGGTCATTTATGGATCATATTCAGTGACTGAGATGTTTCCTAAGAACTACACAAACTGTACATGGACGTTGGAGAACCCAGACCCAACCAAATACAGCATCTACCTGAAATTATACAAGCAAGACCTGGGCTGCTCCGAATACTCTTTACTTTCTTATCAGTTTGACCACTACTCACAGGAGAAGATCAACGAGCTGCTCAGAGTCAACGAGTCTATAGTCTACTTATGTGATACAAAGAATATTTATGTATTCCTACTATACGACAAGAATTTTGTTCAGCTGCGGAGAGTATTTCCTTATGATTACAACGGATTGACGCTACAAAAGCTGGAGGAGGAGGAGAAGTCTATTGTGGAGTTTCTTGTGTTCAATAAGGCCAGTCCGAGCCAGTTTGGGTGTCAGGTGCTTTGTACATGGCTGGAAAACTGCCTCAAGTTGGAGAAAGGGACAGTGGAGACGTGTGGGATCGTGTATACAAAATGCACTTGTCCTCAGCATTTAGGCGATGGAGAATCTGAGAGTATGCTAATGCTGAACAACGTGGTTTTACCTTTAAATGCTCAGACAGAGGGCTGCCTGGCACCGCAGCTCCAGGCTGGACAGGTGTGCAATCTGAGTGCGGAAGTGAAGCGTCCAACTAAAGAAGGTGAGTATTCTGTCATCTTTCTATTGGATAAGCTCAAAGAAGGAGTATAAAATATAGTTTCTATAGATAAACATAAAATATGATGTTAAGTTGAAATGTGCACGCTATAGTCACTCCCCTCTTGACCCTGTTATTGCATGTTTGAGGTGTGATGGCCCATGAAACAAAGAGCACACATATATAGAGACATAGGGTGGCTTTGAGTGCACTAAAGACCACACTAGTACAAACTCATAAAAAGTGTTAAACCTTATTTAAAATTTTAAAAACAAATGTAGCTGTTTTAGGATCAAACTACTTTTTATGGTGCTTTTGAATCTGCATTATATACTATGTAACTTGCATATTAAAGGGATAGTTCGTTGTTGATCTTCAGATACATTTTATAGCTTTTACGACGTCAAATACATGGCAAATATAAAAATGGCTAGTAACTATGTAGGTTTTCATTAAAAAATATAATGATGTTTTCCTATTACAGTTTGCTGTAAACAGATAAACCAAAGACAGTTTGCCCTGGCATCAGTTTTGTGTGATTTATGCAATTTAAACATTCTAAGATCCATCCATTTATTTCCAACAAACAAAGCAGAATAGGCACTAAAGCATCTTCTCATAATCTTACATTACTTTGCATAATAAAATATTTTGTATTTT
>KN472527.1:0-19871 GCA_000787095.1 Periophthalmodon schlosseri
GGGGGGAGAGGAGAGGGAGAGGAGAAACGGAGAGAGAGCAGAGAGATAGAGAGGGGATAGAGAGAGAGAGAGATGGGTGGCACATATGATAGGTGGAGGGAGAAAGAGAGAGAGAGTTGAGAGGAGCGAGAGAGAAAGGTGAGGGGAAGAGAGGAGAGAGTGAGAGAGAGGAGAGAGATAGAGAGAGAGGGGAGAGATGGAGTGAGAGGTGGGCGCACATAGGATAAGTGAAGGGAGAGAGGAAAGTTAATAGAGGAGGAGAGAGGTAGAGGGAAGGAGGGAAAGGGAGAGGAGAAAGGGAGGAAGGAGACAGAAAGAAAAGAGAGAGATAGAGGAAAAGAAAGAGACAGATAAAGAGAGCGAAAGAGAGAGGGAGAGACAGAGATGGGAAAGAAAGACAGAGAGATAGTGGAGGTAGGAAAGGAGGAAGGGGAGGGGAGAAGATGAGAGAAAGGACAGGGAGAGGAGAGAGTGAGACGAGAGAGAGGGAAGAGAGAGGTGGGTGGCACAGGAGGATGAGAGAGATCTTCACCCACACAGTGCACAAAAACATTTGGACTACTGCACTTTTCAAATCTATTTAAATATTTTTAATGTAATATTGTAAATTCATTTTCCTGGTTCAGTCCTGGTTGAGTCTTGGTGTAATCCTAGTTCAGTCATGGTTCAATCTTGGTTCAGTCCCGGTTCAGTCCTGGTTTAGTCTAAGTTCATGTTTAGTCTCGGTTTAGTCCTGGTTTAATCCTGTTTCAGTCCTGGTTTAGTCTGCTCCATCCCAGAGGGAGTCATGATGTTATCTGAAACAGTGCTCAGAGCTAACCGATAATATCATCTGTATCCACGGCAACAAAGGAGCCACAGCTGCCCCGGGCCGACTGACACGAGCCTGGCGGCCATTTTGTGGCCTGAGCGTCCTTTACCCATGAGCATAACACACTGACGGGCCAAAATCAGGGATTCAACCAGCGACCTCACCTGTGGAAATGAATGACTTTAACTTAACAACTGCTGTTTAAGTATCTAAATTACACAATAGTTATGATTTTATTAAAGAGGGGGTATTTTACTTCTATGTGGTATTAACTGCTACCACATAACATATTTAGATCACCATGTTTCCTTTTATTGTTTTGAAAATGCTATATTTACCCAAAACAACGTATTAACATGTATTATATGCTAAGTCACTCCTCCTTCAGAGTGACATCACAACACAATCAGATGAAACTACTGCACATTGCATCAGGTTTGTGAAGTTGTAGTGTACAGTTTTGTATATTTATGGAGAACTGTCGTGTGAGAGCATGGGCGATGTAGGCTTGTGGGCGGAGCCTTGTACAGGCTCGTACTGCTAACAGTAAGCAGTTTTGTATATTATGGAGAACTGTCGTGTGAGAGCATGGGCGATGTAGGCTTGTGGGCGGAGCCTTGTACAGGCTCGTACTGCTAACAGTAAGCAGGGTTCGAATAGGGCAGGGAGAGATCGCTAGATTACTCAGACATTCATGGATGACATCTCTTCAGGCTTGTTTCTGATGAGGGAACATTTTGCATAATGTTGTTCATATTTGTGCCTGTTTTGTCCTGCAGATTCTGTGTCAAACGAAATGATCCAAACGAGCGGCCGTGTTCCCTGTGTGCTGCTCTTTGTGTAATCTCTGTGTTTACATTAGTTCAACAGAAAGTGCGTTGCTCTGCTACAAACCCACAGTTATGAATCATTTATGGAATATTTATTGTGTCGTATTTCTGCTGTTTAAAGGTCTTGGTCGCGCTCTGCAGAATTCTCCCCAAACTGTTTTACATCCAAATAAATCCTGTTTGCTCCAACACAAAAACACGATGGGGACATGTATAATGTGAATCGCATTTTTATTTTTATTTCAATGTAAAATAGTGCTGTCACGGTAACAAAATTTCAAACTCGATTTCGATACTAAGGAATAGACTCGATACTCAATACCGATTCTGATACCACAATGATAATAAAAACATTTTCTTTAGACAATAGAATGTGATTTTCAACATTAAATAGTAGTACTTCAAACAACTTTTGGAGTACATTAAAGCAGACCTATCCTGCACATGGACTTTTCAGAGCTTTTAACCATGTTATAGTTCTTCTTCTCATTTACTCACCCAAAGTTATATTTAGAGTGAATTCGAGCATGTTTGAGCCCCCATTCCTGTTCAAGGAAAGACTGTCTTTTCTAACAAAACTAGCTTATAAGGCAGTGTCCACCACCAATCTGACCAGAACTGAAGAAGCGGCTTGGATGAGCAGCGAAACGTCTTCACTCTTACAATGTTTTGTCCAGTTGACAGATTTAACTTTGGCTTTTACTCTGGATCAGACCTGGATGAGTGAGGGATTACACAGACCTGTTTTAGCTTTAATCGCTTATTTTCAAGACGCCATATTGCCATATCAACTCCCGTTTTCACCACCACCAGTAAACGCCCACTGTAACGTACACACTTCCTTCTCCAGTTTTATTTTATTAATTGGTGGATTTGTCAGTGTTGCATAGTCATTTTGATGCAAATTTTTAAAAAATCCCCTGATCGCAATATGCATCTATCCATATGAGGGGCCGACAGCATGAGGCGCTTTGTTGTGAAGACGTTTACGGCGACGTCAGCTCCCACTGGACACCGCAGTTTACTAACGTGGAAGTCAGCAAACTTGTTTCTTTTATTAAGTTGTTTTAGATCAATAATGCAATTTAAAATGTGCAAATTAAAACATAATGATCCACGGGTGTCATAGATTATAACTACAGAGCAGACACAAACACTGTAGGTCCGCTTTAAAGGAAAACCGAAGCCATCCCCTCGTCTGGATACAGTGATCAAAACTAATGGTGTAGTTATCGCTGACAAATCAAAAATCACGGATTGGCTGGCTGTTCCCATTCCCACAAGTATATTACATCAGCTTTTTCTCATCCCCCACCGACCACAGCGTTCCCGGGATCGCCACAGAACACCTGTAAGACCTGTGTTCTTTACCCACGCCATTCCAGAGTCTGAAGCGCTCGGTGAGTAGCTGAGACTGGACACATCTAAATCTATTGAACTTGATTTAGTGGAAGCATTTTTTCTGAAGACAGCAGCTCACATCATAGCAGCCCCCCCATCTCTGCCTTATTCAATCTCTCTCTACAAACCGGAGTTTTTCCCATAAGACTGGAAAACCGCTGCAGTCATCGCTTTATTTAATACTAGCTAGACAGTTAACAGCTAGCTAACAGATATGTTGGTGTTTTATCGTTCTTTTCCCATGTATCGTGTTATCTGTATATTTAGTTGTATTATAGTTTTTTGTTGACTTTTATGTGAAGCACTTTGGTCAGCTCAAGTTATTTTAAATGTGCTATATAAATAAACTTGAACTGAATTATTTGAAGGAGGTGACAACTGCGATCTGAACTGCTATAGACCCATCTCTGCTTAGCCCTGTCTTTTGAAAATGTAAACAGGCAACTTATAAATCACTCGCTGGTCAAAGTTCTCAGTGATACTATCTGTGCTACTGACAACAAGGATTCCTGTGTGTGATTCTTTTTGTTGACCTACCCGAAACTTTCAACTCCATGGATCCAGATATTGTACTGAACAGGTTTAGAAACAGGTTTTTCAGACAGCAGCACAGCTTGGTTTAAAAGCGATTGCTCTGGGTGCATACAGTCTGCTTGTGCTGTTTTATGCTGACAGTTGACTTCTCTAGCAAAACACTGAATAAGTAAAAATAAATAAAATACTTTCTTTTCTATTCCATGTGTCTTATATCTGTGTAATCCCTCAGTCGTCCAGTAGGTTCCATAGTGGTCCATGGGCGTGTACTAGTCTATGTGTCTTATACTTGTGAAAGATACAGAGAGAGATCATTCTAAAGATATTCAGGAAAGGTTCATTTCTGTCCTGTGAATGTGACTTTTTTAGTATCGATACCTGCTCAAATGAGTATCTCGTTTTGATACTAGTTTTAGTATCGATTAGTATCTGATTTTTTTATACTTTTGACAAATCTAGTGTAAAATATCAAAACACACAGTGTGCATTTCTGGTTGCGGGTTCATGACCTGCTTGTCCCCATGGAGATATACTGTACTTTCTATGTCTGGAATGTTTCACAATATGGCTTTAAACATCTCTATCTTACATTTATGTCATTACAGCTGTTTGTATTGCTCAAACAAAACTGGGAAAGCAATAACATCTCCATGGAGACAAACAGGTAGCAGACCCTCCAAGAAAAAAGTTACACAGAGGAGCTTTAAAGGTCCTGTACCTGATTTTTCCCCAGGTGTTTAAGCAAAATGTGTCTTGCCCTAGTACAGATATGTTGTATAAGCAGCTCTTAAGGTCAAAATAAGTCCGCTGTGTACCGTCCGATAATAAGGAAGAACACAGTTTGCATGCTAGTTGTTGTTAGCTTTACTGTGACAGCAAAAGTCAGCTCTGTTCTCTGAGAGCTGTGAAAATTGCTTATAAACTCATCATGGTGAATAATTTGGATGCTCAGAATGCATAAAGTAAGTGAGGAATAACTTTGGGCCACTGCAAACCATTTAAAATGAACTAGTTTCTCGTTTTAAGGCAGTCAAAATCAGATATAGTGCCTTTAACATCAGCTACAGCAGGCCTAAAACAGGAACTAATCGAGCACTAAACAGGACTATACCAGGGTCTGTACAAACTCACTAACTGAACAGAGGGGAGTCTATGTGGACTACCCTGGGCTGATTAGCAAACGAATGGCAGCTGCATGGAAAACAGGAAGGTAGCAAAAAAAGGACTGGAACAACTGGGAAATGGAGCTGGACTGGGGATAAACATGAAAACAGGCAGAACTGTACTTCAAAGTAATATTCCTCAAGTAGAAGAACAAAGTAGTGGTCCAAGAAATTACTTGAGTAAGAGTAAAAAAGTATTTTGGAAAAGTACTACTCAAGTAAGAGTAACTTAAAGAGTAACTGTCAGGACGTAACATCTGATTTATAATTTGAAGTGAATGTGAAGGACAAAACATGAAACACTGCACAAAATCTGGGGTACTTTCAAACAGACACAAAAATGAGCCAAACTAAATCATATCTGAAGGAGCTGTAAGAAAAACAAAAGTTCAAATCATTTCATATTGTAACATAAAGCTCAAGTCACTTTAGACTTACTCACAGTGGGAAGAGGAACCACAACTTTTACTAAAGTAAGAGCACTGTTACTTCAATAAAAATATTACTCAAGTAGGAGTAAAACTATGCTGCTAGAAAAGTACTCTGACTATAATTACACAAGTACAATTTCTTTAAAAAGTTACTTAAGTAAATGTAACTGAGTAAATGTAACTGAATACTGCCCACCTCCGGTTTAAAGTTAGACTTATGCAGTTATTTTCATTTAAATTGTACTTTTAAGAACAGATTTATCAAACATTTACAAATCTCTAAGGAGAAGCTAGTTTTTAGGCCCGAGCCCCTACAGGGCGTAGGGCCTATTGCTTTCGCAACGATGATAGTATCCCTGTCAAAAAAGTCTGAGGGGCCAAGTTTGTATTTTGCACGGTGTTGCCATAGCGATGCCTCAAAAACCCTTATTATTTCATTTTAGTGCATCAGTGCTTCCAATGTGTGTAGACTTTGTTTAGTGACAAATACACCCCAGCGCCTCAATAAAGCAGAGACAATCGGCGAGTTAGCACCACCCTTAGGGAGTGCCGGGTGGCCAAGTGCGAAGCGCGGCCCGCGAGAGCCGTTCGATGCCACTTGCAGCTTTATTTTTTTTTTTTTTTTTTTTTTCATTCATTCAAAAACATGAATTGCGCAATATCACAATCCTGCGTGTAACTGAATAGGAGCTGTCCAGCCAATCACAGCTCTCCCTGGCCTTTACAGATTTTCAGACGCGACCAGTCAGTGCTTGTTGATAACACCCGAGCCAATCAAACCCAAGCCTCTGCGCAGCTGGCGGGGCAACTGTCACCCGCGGAGAAAAGAACCGACTCCGTGAGAAATAGCGGAGCGATCCGGGAGCGAACCCGCGGAACTACGGCCACAAACGCGACTCTTTCACGGGGGAAACGACCCGAGCGGCCGCGGAGATGTCCCGGGAGCGCAGGAGAGCGGCACGTACGCGGCGGAAAGTGGTACGAACGCGGAACAAAGCGGCAGAAGAGGACGGGAGCTCGGACCGGTGAGTGAACCTGAAGCGCTTGGTGTGTCCGTGCGTAATGGCGAGAGGACAAGTGTCGCGTTTCGCTTATTATCCCAGGTCAGCGCGGAACAAAGCGCAGGGGTCACACTCAAACAAAGAGCGAACTACGCGTGTGATTCGCTCTTTACACAAAGGCTTTGACAAAGCGCAGATAGGCTCTGTGCCAAAATCTGAGCAGGAAACATGATTTTATAACGTGGTTAGTTACGAGTAAGAAGCCCACTCTAAAGGCTGTTCTATCGGCCAATCATATTTAACACAGATGGGGACAGTTAAAGTGACTATAGTTTAAATGCAGATTTGTGTTGTAACAGTGAGTTCTTGGGTCTAGACACTATGATTAGGTTCAACATTTGTGAATTTACCTTTTGGATATTAAGGTTAAGGTGCTCTATATTGTCCCTGTAGGAAAGTAATTTAATGTAATTTCCTGTAATCTGGTGGATTTTAGATGGATAAATGCACACAGGAGCCTAACTGAGAATTAACCCCCAGGGCAGACATTTACCTATTTTATTATTAGTACAACTATAGGATACTCTTATTAAAATTAACACGTGTTTTCCACAAGCTGCTGATGATTTGTGTCCAACTGATATGCCAGTAGCAGTGGACCCCCAGCCCTCTGCTGCCTCCCTGTGCTCCGCCTCTGCTCTCCAGCACACTCAGCACATTGAGCGCCCCCTGGCTGTGAGTCACAGCCTCACACCGGCTGTGGACAGACCCTCCAGAGTCTTGACAAAACTAAAGCCTCAAACCTCTTTTAGGACACCTGGCCTTATCCTGCTTTTAATCCATCTGAAATATAGTGAGAAACTTCCCCACACTTTGCTCTGTTGAATCCACACACCTATATCTTAATCGTTTATGCATCTCACAACGTGAATATGAGGCGGACTTTCAAAGTATAAAAAGGTACTAAAAGCTTGGGCTTTGGAGAACATCTTCATGGGCTCTAAACCTTTCCCACAGCCTTTGATTTCTCATTATATGCTGGTAAAGATCAGCCACATTCATCTTAAGAAACAGCACTCACAGGTCCCCTCAGTGCTGTCGTCAGCTCCTCTCCTGCTCTGTGCTGTACCACAGGACCTAGGTCATACATAGTAGTGCTGCTCGGGTCACGGTTTTAGGACTCGTTTGAAATGGCAGACGCATACACTGGAAACAGTGCAAAAGCTTTTAGGAGTGTGGGTCTAGCAGCCTGGATCATGTAGGAGCCAACCTGACGCAGTGTGAACGTTCTCTGGATGAGGAACCTGACTATATGCTCTGAGCACAAGCACACTTTGTTCTGTGACTTGTTTTTTCAAGCTGGAGCATCACTTTTATAGTCACATTGGGTGTTTTTCAATTCCCTTTCCCCCATAGACCACCTTGTAGGTCTCCTCTGGAGTGGGCTCATCCCAAACAGAGCCAAGTGTTCTACTCACACCACCTGGAGCACATATGGAACAGTCTTTGGAGGGGACGAGAGCAGCTCAAATGCTATAGCACTTAGAGTTTTAATAAAAATCAATGCTTCTACATATAAAAAATATCCTAAATGTCTTTATGTGTTAACAGTCATTCAGACACATGACTAATGAAGGACAAGTGAATCATGTGTTATTTAGGCTGATCATTAAGGGATGATTCACACCTGAAAGTCCAACAAAGTCCGGACTTTGAACCAGTGAAAATAATAGAACACTTTGTAAATTCTCACTGCCTCCTTCAAATCCAAACTATCAGACTTTCACTGCAGCTGTCTCTACTGTCGTCTTGACAATAGGAGCACACCCCATGATTGATTGGATAATAGTGTTATCTGCAGCAATGACGCCTAAAACAGCAAAATATTTTGTTTTTATTGTGCAGCAGTGATGGCTAAAACGGCTAAATATTTAGCTTTTATTGTGTGGTGACTTGCATTTTATTCAAATGCACTTTACTTCTTAAAGAGGTTCGTACAAGTTGGCTCTAAAGTTTCAGGAGAGGCTCATTGTGCTGACCACCGCACCCGCTGTATTTGACCCGCTGATTACGGTCAACAGCATCACACAACTGTAACCTGTAATCCGTCCCTACGTACAGTAGAGCTTATACTGATGTGCTCTTGTGTAGTGATAAATACAATACAATCAATAAATGACTTCTCCCCCACTCCCTCTTACATGGATGCATTATAACCTCTAAATGCTCTGGGTATAAGGACTGCCTTGTTAGTTATTAGTATTGTCACTAGTGTCACAGTACTAAAATTTCAAACTCGATTTCGATACTAAGGAATAGACTCAGCACTCAATAATAAAAAAAAAAAAACTCTTTTTTTTTTTTTTTTTTTTTTTAGACAATAGAATGTGATTTTCCACATTAAATGTTTGTACTTTCTTTTCTATTCCCATGTGTCTTATATCTGTGTAATCCCTCAGTCGTCCAGTAGGTTCCATAGTGGTCCATGGGCGTTCCCATGTGTTTATATCTGTGTAATCCCTCAGTCGTCCAGTAGGTTCCATAGTGGTCCATGGGCGTGTACTAGTCTATGTGTCTTATACTTGTGAAAGATGCAGCTCAACATCATTCTAAAGATATTCAGGAAAGGTTCATTTCTGTCCTATGAATGTGACTTTTTTACTTGCTCAAATGAAATGAGTTCTGATACTAGTTTAGTATCGATTAGAATCAGATTTTTGATACTTTTGACAACTCTAATAAGGACTACATAATGGGAAATATCTTATGATGAGCACTGTTCTTGTTTTAAATAAATACATTTGCACTGTGGAAACATATGAAGAAATATTTAGGGGAAAATTAACAAATTACAGCAGTTTACGACATTTAAAACATGTCCAGCAGCGTTCGCATCTTAGAACTTTAAACTAATCCCAGAATCCCATACATTTCACAACATGTTTGTAGAGGTCTAAACTACAGGGTTAACACCTTTTACACAGAATAAGACCCCATGGAGACACAGGGAGGACGTGTGACACATTTATTATTACTTTCCAGTGACCCGTCCTCAGAAGAGTTGGAGGACAGTGGATCAGATGAACAGTGGGAGATGCCTCCAACCAAAAGATGCCGCTCGGGTCCCTCGCCATCCCCAAAGAAGGCTCTCTCTGCTGGGGCTGTGAACGGGACGAGGCCTGCCCCATCCTGGGGGAGAGGAGGAGGAGCACGGAGGAGTGTGATACAGGAGGAGACAGGAGGAGGTAGGATCTGGAGTATTGATTCTTTGCAACTGATGTCATCAACATTCTCTGGGCAATGCTAAAGGCAAAGCTCTGTCTGAGGCTTTCGTAGACTTTAATCTGAGCTTTAGGTAAATGTGCAGCTTCCTGTGCAGCTTCCTGGCCAAAATGTCTAAATCTAAGTCTATGCTGCCTCCAGTGACCTCTGCTATTTCCAGTAGTTGGTGACATCACAATGTAAATTTAGACTGGAACACCCATCCATCTTGGAATTCCTATTCGGAAACTTGGATAACATTTCAAAGCCCCAAGCTGGTTCCGAGTTAGAAAATCCAACATGGCTGCGCCCTGTGTATTGATAATGTTTTATATATATATTTATATATTAAATATTGACCATACTTGTGTTATTTTGCCTTTAGTCACTCCCTCCTGTCCACCCACTTCTGTGAACCTGCTCCTGCACACTGAGCCTCTGCAGTTATAAATGTGCTGTTATGCTAATGGGTACACAGAGCTAATGTCAACAAAAGCAAATTCATTCTCAAATGTTAATATGAAAGTTACAAATGTAATATCAATGCCCAGGTTAATAAATTGACCGCCAGCATTTTGGCGGATTTGAGACTTTCCTCATTTTTATTGCTACTTTTAAGTCATTACTGTATATAAACTGTAATATACTGGTCAGTGCATTTTATGACTTGACCACTGGAACTCAAAAACTTGGAGAAAATGTTACTCCGAGGTCCAAGTTCCGAGCATAAATGGAACGCAGCATTAGCCATTGGAATCCTCTCAGACCGTGGTATAATGTAGAATAAGTCCTTCACAGCCTGTTTGATGTCTCTTTTATTTAATCTGTTCTGATAATTATAAGCCTCACTGAAGCACCGCCCTCTCTCTATGTATAATCACATAATTATGATTTAAATCATTATAATTACTATTTTTACATAATCAAACAGCAGTACTTTATGTCTGCACACTGCTGTAAGAAGCCCATTCATACACTAACGTCATCTATTTATTCATGTTATGGGTCGGTGTAGGGCTGCAAGATAAATTGCAATTTGAATGGACACAATTAGCACATCACAAAATTTGCTATTATTGAAGTACCATAATTTCCTCCTCAAAAAAACAAAATCTCCAGTCTTCAGCATAAAAACTGCTAACCCTGTTCAGATCTGTACAAACCACTGTCTGTATAAAGAAGTGGACTGAGGGAGTGTGATGTCACCCATATCATTTGGCTCTAAATGAAGCTCATCGAGGCTAGCAGTTTAGTGGCTAATCTGGAGCCAAGATCCATATTTGGAAATCTGAGCGCATGTATCATAGCAACCAAAGACCCTATCAGGAGCAAGGTTGTTGAAGGTAATGCCCCTTCCTGACCGCATCACTGGATTTGCAGGGGCGGGTGCTTAGCAATGCTGTCAATCAAACCTGTTGCTAACACTATCGAGAGTGACCTCGGCAAAAGAAAGCACCTGATTGGTCTGATATGTTCATATCTTGATTTAGGGACAAAATAACGAGCCTGACAGCTGCAGTTACAGAGAGAGGGGCCACAATTTTTCAATAGAAAGTGAATTGGTCACTTGCTCACTTCCTGTTTGGAAGGCGGGCTAGCTATGTACATCTATAAATAGAGTCAATGGTACAAACATGTTCTGAAATGTGATCCTTGTATTAGTTTGTCAGATTTCTGTTTTTTTTTGTCAATTCTTTTGGATCTGTTTAAAATGTGAACTTTGAAGAGAATTTTAAAGTTAAAAAGTTATTAAAAGATCAAGAGGAGCAGACAGGAGACTGTTTTTTGCCTTGTTCTCATGTGTATTCCCTTGCCTCTCCTGTAGATGGCGCTCGCTGGTGTAACATTGAGGAGGAGGACATCGACCCCAGGGAGATGAAGTTCAGACCATCTCGTCGCGTGGGCCCTCAGCTCAGCGTCACCTCCCAGTACTCTCCTCTGGACCTCTTTCAGCTTTTCTTCTCGTTCGAGGTCATCGCGTCTCTCGTGCGAAACACCAATGCTTACGGAAAACGTGACAACGCCAACTTTGCCGCGGTCACTTCGAAGGACATGTTCTCTTACATCGCCCTGGTCCTCTACATGGGCATGGTACCTCTCAAAACGCTACTCGACTACTGGAAGAGCACGCGGCTGTACACGCTCCCGTTTCCCTCCAATACCATGAATCGCCAACGCTTTAATGCCATTTCTCGCTGTTTGCACATGAACGATCCCGACGTCGAAGCCGCGAACGAGCTGAAAAAGGGAACGCAGGATTATGATAAACTGTGTAAAGTGCGACCACTTTACGAACAAATTTTACAAGCGTGTCAATCGTACTACCATCCCAAACAACACATTTCCATAGATGAAAGAATGGTTGCGAGCAAAGCTCGGATTGGTTTCAAGCAATACGTCAAAAACAAACCGACGAAATGGGGATTTAAGCTATTCGTTTTGGCCGATTCCAGCGGCTACACCGTCAACTTTTTCGTCTACGATGGAAAAGTAGGAGAACCGTCGGGGAATGGGCAAAGCTACGACGTCGTCATGCGTTTACTCAAATCGACAAACTTAGGAACGGGATACAAACTTTACGTGGATAACTATTACACAAGCCCAACGCTATTCCGACATCTTCTCAAAAGCAAGATTTCCGCCTGTGGAACCATTCGTTCGACGTTGCGCGATTATCCGAAAGCAACACGAAACAAGATGCCCCCGAAAGCTCCGCGCGGGACGATACGATGGCTGCGACAAAACGACTTGCTGTTTGTGAAATGGCTCGACGCTCGAGAAGTGACGATCTGCTCCACAATGCACAAAGCCAGCGCTAAAGAATTTGTGAAGCGCAAAGTTAAAAATGAGGAGGGGAGGTGGGGGGAGAGACAAGTGCGCGTCCCGGATTGCATCAAAGATTATAACCAGCACATGGGCGGAGTCGACCTATCAGACGCGCTCATAAACTCGTACAACGTCGTGCACAAAACCAAAAAGTGGTACAAGACGTTGTTCTATCACTTCATCGACATCGCCGCCGTCAACGCTTTAATTTTACACCGACAACTCAGCGCCATGCAACACAGAACGCCGCTCACTCAGAAGGCGTTCCGGGAAGCGCTCATTTTGGAGTTAGCCGACATCGGATCTACGCCAAAACGGAAACTCATCGCTACGTACCAAGCAGCGACTCCGCTTAAACTTCCACGCCAATTCGAAGATCCCACCTTGCCCCCCGTTGCCAAGGAGACCGCGAGTGAGCCGGATTTCGGATTGGTGCATTTGGGGCATTTGCCGGCAGCGTTTTCTGAGCAGCTCAAAGACGTTCCTTCCCGGATGAGAGGAACCACAGGGAGGAGGACTTGTGTGATGTGTGGAAGTAAGACCCAGGTCTACTGCTCCGTGTGTCTGAAGACCATGTGCTTCAACAGCTCCAGGAACTGCTACAGAGAGTTCCACCGCAGGAACCACATCGCATCATAACAACTGTGTCAGATGCCCTCCCTGTGTGTCAGATGCCCTCAGCTCCCTTTCACCTTTAGTTCAGTAGAGATTGGCAATTCCAGGGCTGAAATTATGCAGATGATTCTAGTGAAGGTGTTTGGAGTTTAAAAACACAGTGGAGCACTTCCGGTATTACCACATGACATCACAAAGTGGAACTCAGCCTAAATATTCAGGGTAATCACAAAGGGAACTCAGCCTAAATATTCAGGGTTTATGTGTTAAACTTGTGTGAATGAAACAAAACACAACTCCAGATATGTTTGCGATGAGGAAACAACATTATAACATAGATCAGAAAATACAGTAATATGGGCCCTTTAAATAGAGTGTGGCCACAAATACTATTTTTTTTTAATATTTTATTTGACATTGATATATATAGTTTACTTACATCTTAATGACCAACTGCCTGCATTTATTTAACCATTTTAAGTAATCACCCAGCTGCACTTAAAATGTCAATTATTTTAGTTTTAAGTTGTCAGAACCTCCTAAAATCATTTTGGCTTTATTTAATGTATTTATTACTAAATGGTAAACTTATGTGAACATGTTAAAGGCTAAAATATTGGTGCTTTTCAGACTGAAGACTGTGATGATGTCATACTCTCAGATGAGGCAGAGGCAGATTTCTATTGATCTTTACATTGAACTTTACCATGAAATTAGAGATGCACCGATACAATACTGGTGTTGGATATCGCCGCCGATATTGATATAAGATTTTAGTGGATCAGATGAATGTTCCAAGATATCAGCCCCCCCCCCTTTCCAAAAATGTATCTATTAGAAATACTTCAGTACTGCACTTATTCATTTATTGTGATGTTGAAACCTAAAGAATTTTAGTTTAAAGTTATTTTTGCACCTTCTGTTCTCAAATACTTAAAATTGAGTTGAATGTAAAAACCAGTGTGCCAAGGTTAATATTTGATACTATAATTTCTAATGTATATTTTTTATACATTTATATATTTTTTTTATTTTATTTTAGTCCTATTGAAGTGTGAACTTAAATTTAAGGGCATTTCCTGTAAACTCACTGCCTTGTTTTGGATCAGGTTTGCATACTGTCCAAATACTTGACACTTTGCAGCTGATGTCGTCAACATTCCTTGGGGGTGTGATGCTAACTGTAGGCACTGCGCTGTCTGAAGCTTTTTAACACTTTAATGTGAGCTTTGATTTAACACAATCTGACCAAAATTAACTGACTTAGCTGGAACTACAACAGGTGAGCTGATTTGTGCTGTTAACCCTGTTGCGTCGGATGCTATCGTTGCCGATAGAATTGCGGTAGCGGACTTTTCATTACCGTAACTCCGCAACCAATTGTGCTGTCATGTAAATTCAAACGGCATCTTCAAATATGTACTGTCATTACAGTAATGCGCTTGCGTTGTCCCTCGAAGATGACCAATCACAGCGCAGCTGTCACTGCAATCCTCCCAATGCTAAGGAAGCACTCTGGCGACGCTCACACGATGGCATCTGACGCAAAAGGGTTAAACAAGTCCTTCTCAAATAACATAACAGTCAGAAGCTAGCAAGCATTAGCCAGACAGTTTTTCAGTTAGTCACTGTCACCTTTGTGTTGAAAATCAAACACCTAAACAGGACCATGAGCTCGGATTGATCACAGGCTCCTGAGAATGTGCTGTTTAAATCCATTTTGTATTTTTTCTTGAGTTTTCAGACAGTCTTAAATCTTTTTTGGCTGTGTTTGCTAATGCGTGCATAATAACTGCTGAATATTCCACCACAGACATACATGCAGAACTTCAAAGTATCAATATTGTGAAATGACTGTTATGACGATGTTACAATAACGACACTGTGACTGTTCTGTCATTTTGAAAGTGTGTATTGTTACTTTAAATTCCAGACCAATTGCTGTGACTTTTGCCAAACTTTTATCAACTGTGAACTGTGTTTTTTGTCTTAAATCCAGGTGATATTAACATTGTTCTTTTTATAAATGTTTTTTTTTACTGTGACCTAGTTACTGATATTTTGGCCCTTGATTTCACCAAAATCTAGGGCCAAAATATAACAAATGATCCCAAACTACATCATATCTCTGGACGTTGGATTCAGCAGATTTAGCAGTTTTGAAAACTCCATAGAATGTGTTTAGCAATACTTTGTAATGTGTAAATGTGTGTGATTGTCTTTAGAACACTGTAGTTAGTGCTGAGTTAGTGGTTTGCAGCTGTGCCTGAAATGCAGAAGTAATGTTGTGAAAAATTCTCAAAAAAAGGACTTTACCAGCATCAGAATGAAACATGTGATTTATAGTCTGCATTTTCTTTTTGTAAGTTTTAGATTCCATCAAATGTCAAAAACTATGCACAATCATGTACTGTATGCTGTAACACGGGACAATAGCCTGTATATATAAATGGACATAGCTAAACCGCTAGCTGCCGCGCTCCAAATAGGAACGATCACGGGTTCGGCTCCATCGACTCTGGCCCTCTCTCTGTAACTGCTGCTGTCACGCTCGTCATTCTGATCTTCAAATGTTCATATTAACCCTCTCTACATGATCCTTGGATTTTCTTTTTGTGATTTTTGTCCCTAAATCTAGATATGAACATTTATAACAGACTAATCAGGCGCATTGTTTTCCCGAGGTTTCTCCCGCTAGCATTAGCAACAGATTTGATTGACAGCGTTGCTAAGCGGCCAGCCTCTGCCAAACTAGCGGTGCGGGTGGGAAGGGGTGTTACCTTCAACAGCCTCGCTCCCGATTGGCTCTTTAGTTGCTATGATACTCGTGGTCAGAATTTCAAAATATGAAATGGGCTCCAGATTAGCTGCTATAACTGCTCTAGCCTCGATGAGCTTCTTTTGACTGGAGCCGAACGCTGTGGGTGACGTCACACTTAGTCCACTTCTTTATACAGTCTATGCATGGGACCAGACTGTGATTGTACTGGAACTTTTTTCTTTTCATATTAAAGGGTCTGTCCCTGATTTTAATTTACTCTTACCATGATAAATGCTCTTTACATCAGGCATTGCTTGGTAAAATTAGAAAAAAAAATAACACTTTAAATAATAATAATTCAAAATAATTCATTTTACAGCCTTTTCTCAGGTAATAACTAATACAGAACCTACTGCTAGGGTCACCTTTTATCATCCAATCAGGCACAGTGTTACTAAGAATCCTGGGCAACTGCCTGACACTATCCCATGCACGAGTCTCTGTCATGGTGCATTTAAAAGAGTGACAAAAAGAAAACAGGCCTAGTAGCAGATATGTGAGAACTATAAAGAAACAACTGCATGACACTATCCCAGACAGTAGGTTCTGCGTCATGGTGCAATATCACAGTGACAGACTCATGGTTTAAATCAGGTACCGGCCCTTTAAGACGCACAAAACTTCACACAAATATGCAAAAAAAAGTCTCAGGATAAGGTGTAACTGTCCATGGTGCTGAAAACTGCATTCATTTAAAGAGGGGGTATTTTACTTCTACGGGGTATTAACTGCTGACACGTAACATATTTAGATCACCATGTTACCTTTTATTGTTTCGGAAATGCTATATTTGCCGTAAACAATGTATTAATATATCTCCGCACTAAGTCACTCCCCCGTCAGAGCAACATCACAACACTAAATGAATGAATGAATCAATCAATGAAACTACTCCACATCGCATCAGGTTTGTCAAGTTGCTATGTACAGTTTTGTATCATGTTTTTGTATATTTATGGAGAATTGTCGTGTGGGAGCATGGGTGACGTAGGCTCATGGGCGGAGAACTGCACAGAATCTTACTGCTAACCGTAATGAGGGTTCAATCAGGACCCAGGAGAGATCACTAGATTACTTAAACATGCATGGATGACATCTAAAACCTCTTCAGGTAGAAAGTTTTACACAATACCCCCTCTTTAATTTTTGTTAGTTTGATATTTTTTTGTTTGTATACTTTTGGCTACTATAATGTTTGTAAGTAAACCCACATTTAAATCCAAATTATTTGTGTTGGACAAATTATTTTCAAAAACACTGTTCACATAATTATGCTACAATAGATCTGACTTTGAACCTTTATACTAACTTTAAGTATTACTCTTATTTGACATGCTGCTAACTAAGGTTGCCAAAACTATTGAAAATCAGATACTAACTGGATTAAAACTAGTATCAAAACTAGTTACTCATTTGAGCAGGTATCAATACTAAAAAAGTCACATTCACAGAACAGAAAATAACCTTTCCTGAATATCTTTAGAATGATCTCTCTCTGTATCTTTCACAAGTATAAGACACATAGACTAGTACACGCCCATGGACCACTATGGAACCTGCCTGGTCTCTGAGAGTTGTGAAAAGCACTTATAAACTCATCATGGTGAATAATTACGATGCTGTGAACGCATAAGGTAAGTGAGAAATAACTTTGGACAACTGCAAACCGTTTAAAATGAACTAGTTCTGTTTTGGGCAGTTTTAAGACAGTAAAAATCTGGTACAGAGACTTTCATTTCACAGTCCATTCACTTTTTGCACATTTTAGCACCGATGGAGTCCAAATTAATTATCCGATTCTTTTCTTCAGAATACTCCCAAAGTTTTAAAAAATGTTCACTTTTGTAATATATTTCTCACCTCTTTGTTACATGTTCACTCACAGTTTATCAATGAAACACAGAACCAGTGATGGAGCAGATCAGGACTCGTGTCACGTATCACAGAGGAGAGAGAGAGAAGGGAGGGAGGTAGAGAAGGGGGGCAGAGGAGGAGAAAGAGAAAGAGAGGAGAGAGATAAGGAAGGGAGAAGAGAGAGAAGGAAGGGAGGTAGAGAAGGGGGCAGAGGAGGAGAGAAAGAAAGAAAGGATAAAGGCAGAGAGAGAAGGAAGGGAGGTAGAGAAGGAGAGAGAGAAAGAAAGAGGAGAGAGACAGAGAGAGATAGAAGGGAGGTAGAGAAGGGGGGCAGAAGAGGAGAAAGAGAAAGAGAGGACAGAGATAGAGAGAGAAGGAAGGGGGGCAGAGGAGGCAGAGAGAGAAAGAGAGGTGAGAGACAGAGAGAGAGGAGGAACGGAGAGAGGGAAGGGAGGGAGAGAAGGGGGGCAGAAGAGGAGAAAGAGAAAGAGAGGACAGAGATAGAGAGAGAAGGAAGGGGGGCAGAGGAGGCAGAGAGAGAAAGAGAGGTGAGAGACAGAGAGAGAGGAGGAACGGAGAGAGGGAAGGGAGGGAGAGAAGGGGGGCAGAAGAGGAGAAAGAGAAAGAGAGGACAGAGATAGAGAGAGAAGGAAGGGGGGCAGAGGAGGAGAAAGAGGAGGAACTGAGAGAGGGAAGGGAGGTAGAGAAGGGGGGCAGAGGAGGCAGAGAGAGAAAGAGAGGTGAGAGACAGAGAGAGAGTAGGAAGGGAGGTAGAGAAGGAGGGTCAGAGGAAGCGAGAAGAGAGGAGGAGGAGAGAGATTAGAGGGGGGCAGGTGAAGTGAGAGAAGAGAGGAAGAGGGGAGAGAGAAAGATGAGAGAGGAGAGGAGGAGAGTAGGAGAGAAAAGGAAGTGAGGCAAAGAGAAGAGGGGAGAGAAAGAGAGAGGAGGAGGGAAGGTAGAAAAGGGGGGCAGAGGAGGGGAAGAGATGAGAGAAAGAGACAAGGCAGGATGAGATAGAGACCAAGAGAGTGGTAGAGAAATATATAAATAAGAGAGGTTAGAGGAGAGAGGAGTGAGAGAAGAGAGAAGGAGGAGGGGAGAGAGATTAAAGGGGGACAGATGGAGAGAGAGGAGGGTGAAAAATATTCATCTAGAACTGAACTGTCATTTTTATCAAAACTCCGGTTTCATAGCAACAGAAAATAGCCAAAAATAATACAGTATAATACACAGGAAGGGCATCTGACACACTGAGATACAGGAGGGTGGGAGGGCATCTGACACACAGGGAGGGCATCTGACACAGAGGGATACAGGAAGATGGGAGGGCATCTGACACAGGAGCAGATGTCATGTTTGACCTCAGAGTTGGGGTCAAACCATTAGAGGAAGTGCTTTGTTTGAGAGAGGGAGGTCTCACAGCAGAGACATATGCTCACATGACAGAGAAGAGAGGGAGAGGGGAGGGAGGAAGAGGGAGGGAGAGGGAGAGACAAGAGAATATGAAAGACAGGGAGTGAGCCTCATATGGTACAGAGGAGAGGGAAGAAAAGGAGAGAGGAGAGAGAGGAAGTCTCATATGGTACAAAAGAGAAAGAGAGAAGGAGAGAAAAAGGGAGGAGGGAGAGAAAAGAGAGTGAGAAAAAGAGGTAAGAGGGAGGGGGAGAAAGAGAAGAGGAGTGAGAGGCAACAGAACGAGAGGAGGGAGGTATTACAGCACAGACATATGGCACAGGAGCGAGAGAGAGAGGGGGAGGAGATGTGTTTTAATGTTTGTAATAGCATTGCTTTGTAAAGATTTAATTAAAAAGGGGGCGCTCCAACCAGCATCAATCACTGTGATCAAACCCAGTCATACAGAAGGAGTCTGACGTGTCCGGCTCAACGACACAACAGCAGTACACACACGGGAATTGAACCAGCAACCTCCGGGTTTGTGGTGAACGCCCCACATAAATACAGCAGGCGTCCGTACATTAACACTGAGCTCATTTTCTGTGTGTCAGAACAAAGTGTGTCATGTGACTAAAACCCGTGTGTTTCCTGTTGATCGTGTTTCTGTTCAGTTTGTGGGTTTAGCTCGAGTCTCACTGCAGCAGAGCAGGACATGACCCACACATCTGTGCTTTAACATGGAACTAAACCAGAACTAAACCAGAACTGAACCAGGACTGGACCAGGACTAAACCAGGACTGAACCAGGACTGAACCAGGACTGGACCAGGACTGGACCAGGACTGGACCAGGACTGGACCAGGACTGGACCAGGACTGGACCAGGACTGGACCAGGACTGGACCAGGACTGGACCAGGACTGGACCAG
>KN472527.1:20532-33749 GCA_000787095.1 Periophthalmodon schlosseri
ACCAGGACTACACCAGGACTACACCAGAACTACACCAGAACTAAACTAGAACTAAGCCAGGACTACACCAGAACTAAACCAGAACTAAACCAGAACTAAACCAGGACTAAACCAGGACTAAACCAGGACTAAACCAGGACTGAGCTGGACTGTACCAGGACTAAAAAATGTGTCTATAGTATCGTAAACGGTCATTTGAGAGTGAGTCCATGTCCTGTCCTTTAAAGCTGCTAAGTGCCTCCTCTTAGTGTTAGTATTAGCATTAGCCTAGACTGTTCTGCTCATTTCACCACAGTTTTATCTTTAATTCTGCCCCAGTGCCTTTGGGCCAAACACTCGACCTTTCCTGTATCTCCTCTAACCAGACGCCGCCAGAAACAATTATTAATTTACACAGTCTCTTTAAACGCCGCAAAACAAGCGGAAAAAAAATAAATTAAAAATGAAATGTGAGTCAGACCTGCTGGCCCTGTGTGGCATTTCTGCTTTTACACGGAATCTTTACCAGGAGCGTCGGGAATCTGGGAATAACTAAGGACCGGAAAATAACACAGAAACATATCCAGACTATGTAAGTTTGTTAGCAAATAATCAAATCATCATGTGTCAGATGCCCTCCCCGTGTGTCAGATGCCCTCCCCGTGTGTCTGATGCCCTCCCCGTGTGTCAGATGCCCTCCCTGTGTCTCCATTCTGTGTAAAAGCTGCTAACCCTGTAGTTTAGACTTTCTACAAACATGTTCTGAAATAGATGGGATATTTGAATTAGTTTCAAATTAAATGTCAGTCTCTCTCAGTTGTGAATTCACATATTTATTGGCAAACTGCACTTAGATTAGATATTTCCTAAATAGTTGAGGCTAAAGTCAAACATTTTAGACTCCAAAATGTGTTTCTGAAAAGTCTCTCCTCTCCCCAGCTCCACAAACTCATTTTAAATCCATCTCTGTTATGGCTAATCTGCGGCCCCACACAGCTGCTTATGTCACCAAAATAACTCCTCTCCTCCGCTCTCCTTCCCTCTCTTCTCCCTCTTTCTCCACTCTCCTCCTCTCCTCTTCCTCTCCTTTCACTCTGTTCTCCTCTCTTCCCCGTCTCTTCTATCCGATCCTTTCTCGCTGATCTCCCTCTCTTTTCTCTCACCTTTCTCCTCTGTCTTCCTCCTCTCTTCTTTACACTTCCTTCACTCACTCTCTTCTTCATCTCTCTTCCTCCTCATCTCTTTCTATTTTTCCTCTTCCTCCTCTCTTTGTCTCCTCCTCTTCTGCTTCTCTTCTACCCATCTCTTCCACAGTCCCTCCCTTTCTCCTCTCCTCCTCCTCCCCCTCCTCTCTTCTCTCTCTCTCTCCTCTCCTCCTCGTCCTCCTCCTCTCTCTCCTCTGCAGTTTATATCCATTCTTACAGATTCCCAAACACATTTCCTCACAGATTTTGTGTCTTGTCGCCATAATCCCGCCTCTAGCCGATGTTTCAGAATGCCCCCTCCTCTTCTCTCTCTCCTCCTTCTCTCCATCTCTTCTGTATCTCTGTCTTTCAGATAGTTCCTCCCTCACTCTCTCCATTTCACTTCTTCTCTCCTAGCCCTTTCAAACCTCCACTCTACCCTTCCTCTCTTCTCTCTCCTCCTCCTCCTTCTCTTCATCTCTTCTGTCTCTCCCTCTTTCAGACCATTCCTCCTTTCTTTCGCTCACTTATCTCTGTGTGAGTTCAGCGTCAAGTTGGGAGGCGTTGGTGGCTGATCTAAACAGTGTTCTGTCCTTGTCTTCTCACCCTCTCTCTCCTCCTCCTCTCCATCCCTTCTGTCTCTTTCCAATAGTTTCTCCTCTCCCCCTTCAAGGCCTCGCCTCTCTCTCCTCTGTCTCTCTTCTCCTTTCCAGTCTCTGTCTCTCTCCTCCTCTCTTTTCTCTCTCTCTCCTGTCTTCCTGTCTCTCTCTCTCCTTCCCCACTCCTCTCCCTCTCCTCTCTTTTATGTCTAATCTAAAGTCCCTCGCTCCCTCTCCTCTTAGCGTCACAGATATCATAAACAGATGCTAGCTCCAGTTGCGCATTAGCCAAACACGAGACTCTAAACAGGTTTAAGCAGATTTATCCCGACGCAGAGGATGGAGAGCGATTATCCTCATCCCCCAACATCACTGTCAAAATAAAACCTCTCCACAGGGACTTTCACAATAAAAGACTGCTCTAAATCTCATCTACAAACCACAGACCAGAGGCGAGTTTAAGCATAAAACATGGGTCCGAAGCATAGACTGTATAAAGAAGTGGACTGAGGCAGTTACGGCGGCTAATCTGGAGCCAAGAACCATATTTGGAAATCCGAGCGTGTATCATAGCGACCAAAGAGCCAATCAGGAGTGAGGCTGTTGAAGGTAACGCCACTTCCTGCCCGCACCGCTTAGCAACGCTGTCAATCAAACCTGTTGCTAACGCTAGTGGGAGGGACCTCGGGGAAAGAAGGTGCCTGATTAGTCTGTTATTAGGGCCTGAGCACGAATGTGCTATATACACCTAATGTATAGACAGTTAAGTGGTTCAGAGTTCAGTGAGCTCTAATTCTGAGTGAAAACCTTGAGAAAAAATAATGAAAGACAGCTCAGTAGCGCCACCAACAGTTTTCATCAAAAACACTTAAAACTTGGCTAAAAGACATAAAACCCATGTGCAAAGGTTATTAATTAAGAATGACATGCAAATTAGGGCTCTATCTTTTAAGATGGCTTTATAGCACCTCCTTCAAATTTAATTTAAAAAAAATTAATAAAACGTTGCAGGATGGCTCAGTGGCGCCCTCTGGAAAATTAAAATACATTACGTTGTGGGCACATAAAACTTGGATAGACCATCCTATGAAGGTACAATTGTTCCAAAAAGTTTGAATGTGTAACTGTTAATTTGTACACTGATAAAAAAAAAAATACACTTACAAATATCGTTCTGCACTTACAAATATTGTTTTACGCTTACAACTTTGTAATTTACAAGTACAAATCTGAAAATTAAGCTTTCACAAGTTTTGAGTCATTCATTTTGTTTGTCTCAAAACAATTTGTAAGCGCAACGGCTGATTTGAACGTGAAGACAGCAGGGGGCGGGGCTAGAGGGGACCGGTTTTGCTGTGGCAGAAAGGATTCCTAAAGGCGCTTATTACAGAACAGAGCAGGCTACACACTGAGCATTGAGTTTAACAATGTGAAGACATGACATAGGTTTGAGTTAACTTCATCATTCAGCATCTGGACAAACAAAAATACACTCGTTCTAAGTTGTGGCTCCTTTCAGTGCCACTGCCTGAGCCCCGCACCTGGACCATTAACTGAACTGAACAAAGCTGAGCCAGGAGTCTGTCTCTGCTGGTGATGAGCCCTGGGTGCAGTGGGTTTCCCCTCATGGTTCACTGTTTCACATAGAGTCACACCGTCGCCTCAGGCCCTACTCACTGGCCGAAGAAGCCCCAGGACCGTGAGCTGTGAGCGCGTAAATTGAGACGTGCGCCTTGGGTAATGTGCTCCCAGTTTTCACTCTAGGCTCGTATGTTTCAGGTGATGTGTGGTTGTATGTTTCAGGTGATTTGTGGTTGTATGTTTCAGGTGATTTGTGGTCGCTCTGCCTGCAACAGTGGAGCTGTGGCCCTGATGTGGGCGCGACTGCTGTTTTGACATTTGTTTTATGAACTATTTCCAAAGATGCAGTCCCTGCGTATAAGTTGTGGCTCATGGACTGCCCGGGTAAGGAGGATCCAGCGTTTTCTATGAATGGAAAGAAGGAATTAATGAATGTACTGGTCTAATGTATTGTATTCAGATGCTATGAAGTTAACTTAAACATATGTTATGTCTTCACATTGTTAATTAAAACCATTGCTATATTATGAGGAGCCTGAACTGTTCTGTAATCAGTGCCTTTAAATCCTTTCTCCAGGTTAACTCGAGTGGTGCTGTTGCTAAAAATTTAACATCTAATATGTGTAACCACTCGTAATGCCACACTAGCCTTATTAGCAGAAAAAGTCGTTGAAAAGTCCACTAGCATAACTAATACTTTCTGAAAAACTTGTTAACACTTTTGTTGCCACACTGGCTTTATCTACGCAATTTACCTTGGTATAAAAATAATTAAAAGGTTAATAATACACATCATAATATCACATAAAGGTGACATCTGAATTCGGGTTAGCTGCTCCTTTACTGTATATCAACCAGTTTAGCCGTTGCCACAGCAACCCCGGCACCCTCTAGCCCCGCCCCCTGCTGTCTTCAGCTTCAAATCAGCCGTTGCGCTGACAAACTCTAGCCCCCCCCCTGCTGTCTTCAGCTTCAAATCAGCCGTTGCGCTGACAAATCGTTTTGAGACAAACTTGGCGCAACAAATGTCTCAAAACTTGTGAAAGCTTAATTTTCAGATTTGTACTTGTAAAATTACAAAATTGTAAGCGTAAAATGATATTTGTAACTGTAAAAAATACATATTTTTTATTTACCAGTGCACAAATCAACATTTACACATTCAGACTTTTTGGAACAACTGTACCTTCATATGTCCCGAGATAGAAAAAGACAACATTCAGGACTCCTCGAACTCAGAGGAAAGAAGTCCGGTCCAGGTACTAACACCCCTGGATGAGAGCGCTCTGGTCAGGGCTCTCCGCGAAGAGTTGGAGCGAGGGCCGAGCTCGCAGATCAGGTCCAAATAAGCCAGTCATTGGACACAGGAAAGGATTGACCAAGAGAAAGACTTGGAGATCCAAAAGCTCACTAATGCCCTCCAGTAGACGGACAAAGAACTCCAAGATCTCACTAATTCCCATCGTGAGAGCAGATGCAGCACATCAAGAGAATACAGGAGATGGTGGGGGTGAAACAGGAGCTTCACAACATCACAAAAGTCACAGAAAAAACAAACGTGGCAGACTTGGAGTTGCAAAAAGTCATGGACATGCTCCAAAAGACAGAGAAGGAGATGGATGCCCACATGAGTGCACATAAACAGATCAGAAACCTTTGCATCAGGAGAATGTGCAGCTGAAACAGGAGCTTCGCAACGCCAAAAACATTACAGCAAAAATTAACATAACCGAGTTGGAGTTGCAAAAAGTCAAGGACATGCTCCAAAAGAAAGAGAAAGAGCTGGGTGACTACATCAGAGGACATAACGACATCAGATACCATTTTCACAGTGCACTGAGCGACAAAATAGAGATTAAACAAGAACTGGCCAATGCCAAATGGCCATGGAAACAATGAGCAATACACTTAGAGAGAAGGACATTGTAATCGCTGCACTCAAACACCAAGACTGGTCTGATCCAGAGGCCTGCAGCCATGAAGTGACAGTCCAGTGCACGAGCAACAAAACCAGGGCCACCGAGCAGAGGTGGGACAACAAAACACCACCAATGATGGACAATAAAACAAACATTAAAGAGGAGATGTCCAGAAAGGTGAACGAGCTGTCTTCAAAGCTTCAGTCGTCCAAGAAGGAGGTGTGCTTTCTAAAAACAGAGAAGAAGAATCTGGAGTCTGCTCTTAAGAAAAGCGAGGGCACAGCAATCCGCTCAACTGAAAAGACGAGTGGAGGAGCAGAGGAGGGAGCCCAGGCGTTACCAGCGCTAAGGCACCTCCAAACATGACCCTTGACCCTTGCATTAAGACAAAATAAAACTAGCATAGTTTTAAATATCTGTTATTGGTGTTTTATTGTTTTTTAAGTCAAAGCTTGATTTACGGCCATGTAACTGGTCACTATTAAGCAGGATATTGGTGAAGCAAATTATGTATTATGTATTGACTGTTGGAACTTCAGTCATAAAATTGTTTTACTTGGAATTTCTGCTCTTTAAGTCAACCACGTTTCTTAGTAGTAGTAGTAAGAAGAAGTAGAAGTAGAAGTACTGGCACAGTAGTCAAACATTTACCATGAAGAAAAACAAACCATATCATAGTTCCTCAGGCCTGGTATCTGAATGGGCCCCAGGACAGAAGATAAGTGCTTTAATTAAATCAGTCAGGTCATTTTAGACTTTTTGTTTGGCAGATCATCAGCTATTAAAAAGGACGGACACAGAAGCCAAAACCTTTTAAAAGCCACAAGCCTGTTAAATGGGTCATCAATTCAGCAATGTCATTTTGTACCAGCGGTGGAAGAAGTACTCGATTTAGCTACTTAAGTAAAAGTGCAGATACTGGAGCAAAAAAATACTCAAGTAAAAGTATCACATGGAAAAATCAACTTAGGTAAAAGTAAAGTACCTGTTTAAGCGTACTTAAAGAGTAAAAAGAAAAAGTATTTAGGTTTTTTCAGATTTTGAGATCTTATAAAGCTTCAGATGTAGTGATTTTGATAAAAATTTGTGCTGAATTTTGCTCAAGAGAAACAATTGGATCAATAGTTTATATAGTAATAGTAGTTTCTAGCTGGTTTTATTTCTATATTTTTGTTAGCTTAAACTATGAACGTGTTAAAAATAAACCCTCAGCCTTTTCAGCAAGTCTCAGACAATAATAAACAATACTTTTACTTTTCAGTCCTGTTCAAAATGTAGTGGAGTAGAAAGTACAGATACCTGCTCTCAATAAATAATACAATAAATGTAAAACATATCCACTTTAAAATCTACTTAAGTAAAGTACAGATTGCTAAAATGTATACTTAAGTACAGTACTTTACTGTTACTTTCTTATGTTCCACCACTGCTTTGCACACACTTCCATGAGAGACTCTAGGTTCAGGCAGGACCAGACTGAGTCAGTGCCAGGTCTGTGGGCACATCAGGCACAACTATGATGGGACCAGACTGACAGACGCAAGCTTTTTCTATAAGATTAACAACTATTTATTTTTTCAATAGAGGACACACAGGTATTTGGAAGGGTTAGGGTGTTAGTCACAATTTTAGACTAATATCCACAACAAGAAGAGTGTTTAATATTAATCCAACTTGATGATGTAAATGATCAGTGATGATGGAGTGGTGTTTTTGGTATATAGTCTTGAAGCTTGAAAATGAACTTGAAAAACTGTATTGAGACATAACTTGATAGACACATGTTTTTTCCTCTGCAACCACACTCTGATACCACACCTTTGCAACCACACCCTGATACCACACCTCCGCAACCACACCCTGATACCACACCTCCGCAACCACACCCTGATACCACACCTCCGCAACCACACCCTGATACCACACCTCCGCAACCACACCCTGATACCACACCTCCGCAACCACACCCTGATACCACACCTCCGCAACCACACCCTGATACCACACCTCCGCAACCACAGCCTGATACCACACCTCTGCAACCACACCCTGATACCACACCTCTGAAACCACACCCTGATACCACACCTCTGAAACCACACCCTGATACCACACCTCTGAAACCACACCCTGAAGGTAACAGTTATGGAAATACCTCTATGTCACATCTGCTGCCCATGCCCAACAAGCAAATCCAGATACCACCCCTGTGCCCTGTTGCCTCCAAAGTAGGCTTGGCTCTATCCATAACTTATTTGACACTTATCAAAACATATAACATGTGACCCACACATTTCAGACAGGTGCACTGTTCAGACAGGTGCACTGGTCAGACAGGTTATAATACAGCCTCGTGTGTCACAAACGTCCCCTTAAACACAGCCCTGCGTTAGAACAGCGCTCATACTTACTTCACAGATGCAAAACAAAACCACGTCTTCCTTGAAAAAACGTCCTGTATTTCCCTGAAGCGGAGCAGGTCCAGAATAGCCACATGTTCCTCCACACACATGTAATAGTTCTGTTATTCCACTAACACTGTCACTCCTTGATAAACACACAGGTCACAGACCAGACGTCTCCAGACTGTGGCTCCTAGCTGCCCCAGCCGCCGTCACTCAACTGCTCCGTCCGGATCCTCCATTTCACACAAACTAGCCCTGAAAGTAGCTCATCTCCTCCTGTCGTAGACAAATGAAATTTGGCACAGACAGTCTTTATGAGATTCTGAACAAAAAAGCCAATGAAGATCACGTCCTGTCTACATCCACATTTGCATGGCCACGTCTCAAAGAAGCCAATGGGAAATGAAAAAAAAATAGTTTGTCATAATCCAATGAAATTTGGTACACTCATTTTTTATGTGACCCTGAGCAAAAAATTCTATGGGGACCACACAAGCCCCGAGAGCTAAACATGGGCCGTGCTCAATGGCACATGTCGTGAGTTTAGCCTTTAGCGGCCGGGGACATCTGGTCCTGCCCTGCCCATGGACCATGAGCAGTGGAACTACCCCCCATGAGACTTTGAGTGAGAGGAGCGGCCGCGAAGGAGACAAGGGAATAATAAATACATTACAAATTATAAATGATAATGTTTTGTGCTTCTGAACCATGTTCTAAACCTGTGGCTCATTCAGTTGGGCTCGTTCACATCACTCACATGCTCGCTCATGTCGAACCATGTGACCGCTCTAACCAATCAGCGCTTGAGCTTATCTAGAGCGGACATAGAGCGTAGCCGAAGCAAACGATTAAAAAGGGTTTTTTTAAGACAACAGACAACAGACAGATTTTGAGCTGAGAAAAAGTTTATGATCTGAAAATAGGTAAAAATCGCCACAAAATTTGACCTTTGTGAAAGTTTAGGTGCCCTGTCAGTCCCTGTCAGTCCCTGTCAGTCCCTGTGAGTCCCTGTCAGTTCCTGTCAGTCCCTGTCATCTGAACACGAGCAGTTTGTGATTACATTGAGCTCTAGGAGAAAAATCTTTCTGGGTAGGAGGGATTTTTTTGTTGTAGTACCAGTGAGTGGCCACTAATCCAACTCGCGACAGCTCTAAAGTAGCAATACTCTATCCACTTATGTTAATAGATCCATGGGACCACACCCTGTCTCCAAGCAAAATAGGCAGATGGCTAAAATCTAGCACTCATACTTTAACAAACTTGTCCTAGGATTCCAAACTGGTGCAGCATCATTAGGACATATCTGAGATCAAAAGTTGTTAAAATAATTTACATAAGTCCCAGGGTGTGGTCATAACGAGCTCTTAACGAAGCAGCCATTTTGAAAGTAAAAAATGACGTTAAACTTTACAGATGTTTTCAGATTCAAACTGTCCAATGTGGTGTTTGTGTATTTTAATGACCTGGACATAATGATATGCTACTTAAGCTTCTATCTTTAAAAATAGCTCTCCAGCGCCCCCTGCACAGTTGTAATGGGGCAGAAAATTTTTGTTAGTTGTAGACTAATGAAATTTGGTACGCACACCCTTTATGTGACCCTGCCGTATACAGCCGTCCAAAATCTAGCACTCATACTTTAACAAACTTGTCCTAGGGTTATTATCCAACGGACTCCAAACTATCTGAGATCAAACGTTGTTAAAATAATTTACATAAGCCTCAGGGTGCGGTCATAATGAGGTTTTAACGAAGCAGCCATTTTGAAAGTGTAAAATTCCTGTAACTTTTGCAAACTTCATCGAATTCAGACAAACCCAATGTAGCGTCTGTGTATTTTGATGAGCTGGACAAAATGATGTGTGGAATAAACTTCTATCTTTAAAAATGGCTCTCCAGCGCCCCCTGCAAAGTTACAGTGGGCCGTAAACATTTATCTTCAACATTACACTGGAAATATTGAATCGCACGTCAAGCTAAGGTTGATATGCAGCTCTCCCACTGTGCCGTGCCCTTCTGCGGTCACAAGGGTTGCGAGGGCCTTTTATCACTGCTTGCAGTATAAATTAATGTTCACATCTTGATTTAGGGACAAAAAAGTGAAATAAAAACCTCAGGATCATGTAGAGAGGGTTAAAACCAACGTTTATAAGGTCAGAATGACGAGCCTAACAGCAGCAGTTACAGAGAGAGGGGCCACGGTTTTTCAATAGAAAGTCGAGCTGGAAGTGTGCCCAGGCTCACTTCCTATAGCTCTGGGCACAGCAGCACACTAGCTAGCTCAAAGCTAACAGTCACTTTTATTAAAATCGGAAAACATAATATAAACAACCTATTCAAATTAAAATTAATTCAAATCAAAGCTGAACATTTTAGAAAATATCTAATTAACATTTTTCTGAACCAGTATTTTGTATATATTTTGTAGACTAAAATGGGTTAGCAGCTTTTACACAGAACAAGACCCCATGGAGACACGGGGAGGGCATCTGACACACTTTTTTTTCCATAAATAGTTTCAGCAAAAACAGATCTGTCTCACCAAAGAATTATTATTCCCTCCACGTGCTGAAAATGTGTTCCTGAAATCATGTAGTCGCGCGTCGCCTCAGCTCTATTCCTCATCGACTCTCATCTGTTCCAATCATTAACTCAGATGCCCCGCAGGGAGGGAGGCGAGACTGTAACACGCAGGGATACAGGAGGATCGGAGTGCATCTGACACAGAGGGGAGGGCATCTGGCACACAGGGATACAGGAGGAAGGGAGGGCATCTGACACAATCTGGCACACAGGAAGGGCATCTGACACACAGGGATACAGGGGGATATATATAGTAAAGGTAATGAACGACTTGTCACCACAACAGCATGACAGCTTTAGTCTCATGACAAGTGAGAAAGAAAAATCTAAACTCGCTAACGAGGCTAACGAGGCTAACAGGGCTAAATGACACACGTTAGCTAACATGCTGCAGACAGTTAGCGCACAGGAGAAACATCAGAGAGTGACACAGTAATGAGAAGAGAAACTAGTAAAGGTTAAAGGCTCATATTATACTATTTTCTGATCTGTTCTAATGTTGTTTCCTCGTCACAAACAGACCTGGAGTTGTGTTTCAGTCACACATGTTTAACACAAACCCTGCATATTTAGGCTGAGTTCTTCTCTCAAACAGAAAACACTCTGTTCCACCTTGTGATGTCATGTGGTAATACAGGAAGTGCTTCACTGTGTTTTTAAACTCCACACCTTCACTAGAATCATTTGGATGATTTCAGTAAACAAAAGGTAAACGGGAGCTGTAACAAGAGTCAGTTTTGTGTCATATAGGACCTTTAAAATGTTTTTTTTTTGTTTTTTTTTTAAATATCAAGATCTATTTATTGAAATAAACAGCTCAAAAGGTTTTCACCAGGAAAGCTCCCAAAACTTCTCCTCTCTCTCTGCTCTTATCCTTCTATTCGTCTGTTTTCTGTTCTGTCACTATCTTTCTAAACCTCTCTTCCCTCTCTCCTCTCTCATCTGTCTCTCCTCCCTCTTTCTCCTTCCTTTCCTGTCTCTCCCCTCTCTGTGTTTTTTTCTGTCAGAATCTCTCTAAACATTTCTCTCTCGCCTCTTTTCTCCCTTCTTCTCTTCTCTCTTGCTCTCCTCCATCTCTCGTTCTGTCATCCTTCTCTGCTTGCCTCTCTCCCCCTCTCTCCTCACTCCCTTTTTCTCTCCTCCCTCCCTCCCTCCCCCTCTCCTCTTGTACTTGTCTTTTTTCTGCTCTGTCAGCATCTCTCTAATCCTCTCTCAAACTTAAATCGGATTTCTCACTTTTATTTTATTTTTATTTTTTTTTTATTTTTCTCGAGGCGTGACACAAAATCCAAACACTCATGTCTCCCATCACTCCTGTCTCATTTCCTTTCTCCTCCCTCTTCCCTCTCTCATCACAACTCCCCCTTTTTCCTCTCTCTCTTTTCCTCTCTCTCTTCTCTTCTCTCTGTCTTGTCTTAACCTTTCTCTCTCCCTCCATCCTTTTGCTCATCATTTCTCTTCCTCTCTTCTCTCTCCTTTCCTCTGTCCCCCTTTCTCCTCCTCTTTCCTCTGTCCATCCATTCTTTCTCTTTCTCCTCTCCCTCTTTCTCTCTGTCTATGAAGATGCAGTGACTGAAATACCCTTCCCTCTTTCTTCTCCTCTCTCTGTCTCTCTTTCTCTCCCTCCTCTCCTCTCTCCTCCTCCCCATCTCTCCCCTCCTCTCTCTTTCCTCCTCTCTCTCCTCCCTCTCTTCCTCCCTCTCTCCTCCTCTCCTCTGATTGGATTACTCTCAGAGAAGCCTGTACGTCGTTTCCGTTGGCGACACGTTTAATAAACTTAAATGTGATTAAAAGTTGGTTGTGACATTGCAGATTGTCCTCCGACCCGATTATCTCTCCTCTTCTCTCTCCTTTTACATGATTATCTCACCTCCTCTCTCTCTTTCTCCTCTTACATGATTATCTCTCTCTTTCTCAATTATCTTTCTCTCTTTCTCCTCTTACACGATTCTCTCTCTTTCTCCTCTTACACGATAATCTCACTCTCTCTTTCTCTTCTTACATGATTATCTCTCTCTCTCTTTCTCCTCTTACACAATTATCTCTCCTCCTCTTACAGGATTATCTCTCTCTCTCTTTCTATTTCTCCTCTTACACGATAATCTCACTCTCTCTTTCTCTTCTTACATGATTATCTCTCTTTCTATTTCTCCTCTTACACGATTATCTCTCCTCCTCTCTCTTCTTACATGATTATCTCTCTCTCTTTCACGATTGTCTCTCCTCCTCTCTCTCTTTCTCCTCTGACACGATTATCTCCCTCTCTTCTCTGACACAATTATCTCTCCTCCTCTCTCTCTTTCTCCTCTTACACGATTATCTCTCTCTCTTTCTTCTCTGACACGATTATCTCAGACGTGGAACACGATTATCTCCCTCTCTTCTTTGACACAATTATCTCTCCTCCTCTCTCTCTTTCTCCTCTGACACGATTATCTCCCTCTCTTCTCTGACACAATTATCTCTCTTCCTCTCTCTCTTTCTCCTCTTACAAGATTATCTCTCTCTCTTTCTTCTCTGACACGATTATCTCAGACGTGGAACGGGTTTGTACTCTAGGGGGCGTTCTACTCTCTCCTCTATCCTTATCTCCCCTCTCTTTCCTCCCTCTTTTCTCTCACTTCTCTGTCTTCTCCTCAACCATCTTTCATTTTCTCCCTCTTCTTTTTCTCATTTTCTTCCTGTTTTTCTTCTCCCCTCTATCTATCCCCTTTCTTCTAATTCAGTCCTCTCTCTTATCTCTAACTCTCCTCCCACTCTCTCCTATTTCTTAAGGTTAAGGGAAATGTGTCCTCTGCATTTGACCCATCCTTCAGTGTCTCTGGGTTAAACCTGTCAGGAGCAGTGGGAGCTAGTCCTCTCACTCTATTCTCTCTCTCTTCTGTTATGATCTCTCTCTCTCTCTATCTACTTATCTCTCCCCCCCTCCTTCTTTCTCTTTTTTCTATCTTTCATCTCCTCCCCTTT
>KN472528.1:1694-17366 GCA_000787095.1 Periophthalmodon schlosseri
AAAAAAAAAAAAAAAAAAAAAAAAAAGCTTTCATACATTTTTTATTATTTATTTATTTTTAATTTATTTTAATTTATTTTATTTTTAAGTCAGTTATATTTGATCCACTTTACAATAGTCTAGTCCAGAGGTCTGCAGCCTTTAACAGCAAAAGAGCCACACTGGCCCATTTCAAACCAAATGAAAGTCAGAATTAATTTGATTAATTTAAAAGAAGTCGACTGTTTGGAGCTATTATAATACATTATAAAGAATATGTAACAATTGTATTTCTGTGTTTTTAGGGGGTCTGGGGGTTTTGAGCAAATTACATGTAATTTCCTGCATTTTGGTGCATTTTATGTGTAATATTTACGCTACAAATTACTCATTATTCTTTCTGATTTTATGCATGGGATTTGCTCAGACGAATAGTAAAAAAATACACTTAAAAAAATACTAATTGCGATACAATTAATACTCTTTGGTGTGGGACAAACTCTGTCAAACACAAACTTAATAAATAAAGTATAACCCCCAAAAAATGTTCTCAATCAAAGTGCAAAGAGCCGCACTGGAGGCTTTAGAGAGCCGGCTCTTTAGAGAGTGGCTGCAGACCCTTCGTCTAGTCCCACTGACAAAAGAGACAGTTCATTCATACTGAACAAATGGCAAATAATAAGAATGATACAGGGCTTAGCAATTAGTTCATTAATCTATCCCCTTAATCAAACATTTTTTTTCCATTATGAATTAAGTCTCGTTGTGATAAAGTGGTACCTAATATCTGAACCTTCGTTACAGGCCGCCTACTTCACAGCGACTTTTCCCTACGCGATGCTGTTGATCTTATTGATCCGAGGGGTGACTCTGCCCGGAGCGGTCGATGGCATCATTTACTACCTCTACCCAGATATTTCACGTCTTACTGATCCACAGGTTACAACAACAACAACAACTGTCCCTTTAATGATACAGTTCACTCTGGATAAATGGACACAGTCTAATATTATGTGTGGCTCTGTAGGTTTGGATGGACGCTGGTACACAGATCTTCTTCTCCTACGCCATCGGGCTGGGGTTCCTAACGTCACTTGGAAGTTACAACCAATTCAAAAATGACTGTTACAAGTGAGTATATATATTGACAGCATGGACTTGTAAGGAATATTTTTGGATGATGTGATTTTTTTATGGGGATAAAAATGTTGTATACTTTGCCTCTTACAATAACCAACGAATATCTGCTCTATAATTATAATCTATGACACTGGTGGAGCGTTATGTTATAATTTGCACATTTCAAATCAAAATATTAATCTAAAACGACTTAATAAAAGAAACAAGTCCGCTTACTTCCGCGTTAGAAAACTGCGGCGTCCAACGGGAGCTGACGTCGCCGTAAACGTCATCACAACAAAGAGGCGTGAAGCTGCAGTTCACACTAGCGAATAGCGGATTTAAAAAAAAAAAAAAAAGTACCAAAATGACTCATCATCATCATCATCTTTATTTTTTTCCAGACATTTCTGTCTTAAGTCTGTCTTAAGACAAGAAAGCAAATCAAACTACACAAAGTCTGAAAAAGGAATAGGCAGAAGCCTGAGCTTATGACGCCTCCCCCTTTAATGCTACATATAAAGAGCTGCAACATTCACAAAGTACACAGTATTAAAAGAAAAAAAATAAAATGAAAAAAAAGCATAATTCATCATTCAATGTCACCATATGAATTTATTATTTTCTTTTTATGCAAACTTTTAAAACGGCTCAAAGTTCTACAGTCTTTAATATCTTCATCCACCTGTTCCAAACATTTACTCCAATAACTGAAACGCGGTGCTGTTTTACATCTGCTGACTACGCAGCACTGCCGAATCCTACGTCTATCACACATTAAGAAAATAAAATTGAAGAACAACGCAAGTAGAGAGCAGTGGCCGCGCGCCGACGTCGGTGAAAACGAGGACCGATCTGCAAAATGGCGTCTTGAAAATAAGCGATTAAAGATTGCTCCAACACGCACGAATCACTCCAAAAACAACTTCAGAGGGTCAGTGAGAAGAAACAACTGTAACATGGTTAGAATCTCTGAAAAGTCGATTTTGCAAAATAGGTCTGGTTGAAGAGATCACTTTTTGGAGGACAATGTTTGGGGGTTGCCATATTCACCTTATGCCTCGAAGTCCTTTCAACTGAAACGATCACGTCTTCAACAACAACCACCAATGGACGCCAAACTGAAAATGTATTTCCCTTTGACTTGTTTATACTTACAGATATAAGAAATAAGTCCTCTCACTTCTGCGTTAGAAACATAGACTATATATATAAATGGACAGAGCTAATGCGCTAACCTCCGTGTTCGTGGAAGTGATCGTGGGCGCGCTTCCGGCTCCACTGACTCGGTCTCGCTCCGGATTGGCTCTTCGGTTGCTATGATACTCGCGGTGGGAATTCCTAATATGGAACTTGGCTCCAAAGTCCCCCGATAACCGCTCCGGTCTCGACGAGCGTCATTTGACTGGAGCCGAACGCTGCGGGTGACGTCACACTCACTCAGTCCACTTCTTTATACAGTCTGTGTGTAGAAAACTGCGGACGCCATGACAACAAAGAGTCGACACCTCCGACGCATAGCTACTTTTTTCATTTGTACCAAAATCACTGATTAAGAAAATAGAATGGGAGAACGAAGTAAGTATGGCGTCTTGAGAATAAGCGATTAAAGATTGCTCCAAAACTTTGAGAGGGTAAATGAGAAGGAAACATCTATCACATGATTAAAAGCTGAAAAGTCCATTTTGCAGAATTGGTCTGATTTAATGTGTTAATGAGGTAAATCTAACTGTTTTCCCTTTCACATTTTTTCCAGGGACTGTTTCTACCTGTGCCTTCTAAACAGTGGCACCAGTATCGTGGCCGGGTTTGCCATTTTCTCCGTTCTGGGATTTATGACTTATGAAACTGGGCTGGACATCGCAGAAGTGGCAGAATCGGGTGAGAACTTCCAGTCTTATTACTGTGTTATAGTCTTGAACTTGTGCCAAATCTGGTGTCATATGTTCTAATCCCATGTTACTTTTGATGTGCCGTTTCAGTTCGGGATCAGTGAACCGCTAAAGAAAAATGTTTTAATTGGCTGGTCTAGATGTTCGAAAGTATGGACATTTTAGGTGGTCTTCAGGTTTCTTCTGATCATAGGGTCTTTTGTAGGTTATAGGAGCTATGGGAAAACCTGATTCTGGCAGTTCCTTGGTAAACTGATAACTATTATAGGGGACGACAACAACAGCTGCAGCGCATAGCCATGACACAATGACGACTGTATCAATTTATCTTTCAATATATGGAAATATTATTATATTATATTTTTTTCTGTCCAAAACTGGGGAGAGTTTTGTTGTAATAATAAGATTTGAGCTGTACAGCCTTGAATAAGTCACTTCTACGGCTAATTATTGGTTTATTCGGCTATTTATTTTCATTCAGCTCATGTCTTTTCATGAAACAGTCTATTTAAACATGTTTCACTGGGATTATCTTGTTTTATTTTAATTGTATTAGTGGCATAAATTTGTTTCAATATTAAAACCTGTCAACCGGACAAAACTTGTAGGAGTGAAGACGTTTCGCTGCCCGTCCAAGCCGCTTCTTCAGTTCTGGTCAGATCACTGCTGGACACTGCCTTATATCTGTCTGAAGAGAGGAGCTAACTACACTGAAACCCCAAACACCTATTGTTTACGGTTTCTGTTTGTAGGCAGGTCTGTTGTGCTAACCTTAAGTGTGCGCTGTGCCTGAGTCATACTTAGCATAGTCATTCAAGCCCCTAATGAGTGATTTCACCACCTATTAGATCCTGGCTAGCACTATTGTTCTCAAAAACTGTAGACTATTCGGAACGTGGCGGCTAGCAGGTTAGCTACGTCCATTTATACTTAGAGTCATTGACCTAAGTTAGGCAATGTGTCAAAGGTCTTCAAGATACACAGGCCTCCCCATCGAGGTCAGATATCAGCACTGGGACGAGGTTGGACTCGGTTTAGTCTTGGTTTAATCCTCATCCTTACGGTATTTCTGAAGTGGAATATTTTAGCGTAAAGAATTGAGTCCCTGGTCTGTGTCGTATGCGCAGACTAACCTCGTACCGCGTTGTATAAAATGATGTTATTGGGTTCGTGTGGCCTGAGAAGAGGCCGTCTGCTTTTGGCACTGAGCCCAAACACTGGCAGATAGAAGGGAGCAGTCATGCCTCTCACAGCAGTGTTGTTTTTTTGAACTCTATACGTTCAGTCGCATGGACAGATGTAAGCCCCTTATAGTGCCTTTATAAGCTCCCGGGACCCGACAGTACAATGCAAATTAAAAAAAAGAGTTAAAAAAAAAAAAAAGAGTTAAAAACAAAGTTAAAATTAAGTTAAAAGTTAAGTTAAAAAGAACTTAAAATGTCCTAATTTGCGTTCCATTGTTTGCGAATGTGGTGAAAACATAGACTGTACATATAAATGGACGTGCTAACCTGCTAGCTGCCGCGTTCCACATAGGAAGTGATCGTGGCCGCGCTTCGTCTTCAGCGCCAGCGATAGGTTCGGTTGCTCCCTGCTCCCAGATTGGCTGTTTGGTTGCTGTGATACTCGTGGTTGGAATTCTAAATAGGGAAATCGGCTCCAAATTCGCCGCTATAACCGCTCCGGCCTCGTCGAGCTTCATTTGACTGGAGCCGAACGCTGTGGGTGACGTCACGCTCGTTTAGTCCGCTTCTTTATACAGGCTTCACCAGACAGAAAGGGCATCCGGCGTAACATCCTGTCAATTCACCATACATCTGGTTTACTGTTATTTTTTGCTAGACTTGTATAAATTTTTAAAAAAACGTGGGGAAGGCTATTCTGCTGTGGTGTTGTAGCTCAAGTTTGAACATTTCACTCAAATACATAGCCAAAAAGTTGAAATTTATCTCATCTAGACCTGTCACCATAACACATTCTGAAGCACGATATATCGCTACAGAGAAATACCGCGATAAATGATGATATTGAAAGTTTATGGCACTAATTAAGATTTAAATAATGCAAGATAATCCCGGTAAACCATTAAATAGACATGAGCTGCAACAAATAAACAGCAGAACGTACCAATATTTAGCCATAAAAGGGGCTTTTTCACCCCTCCACAGCTCAAATCTTTCATACTACAACAAAAATACCCAAAATCTCCCCACTTTTGTAAAGAAAAAGTACTCACCATAAATACTGAGGCCTAAAATATATTTTTCCAGCTTTTCTTATATTGAAAGTTGATATAGTAATTATCATTTTATTCATTTATTTGTATATTTTATTAACTTAAAAATACACAAAAAAACGGTATTTATTCAAAAGTAACATGTGGTTGATACAGTTTAATTGAACCATATTTGAAACACAGCCGTGTTGAAGCCGCCGTGTTGTGTGTCGCCCGTGCGTAGGCCCCGGTTTGGCGTTCATCGTTTACCCTCGTGCCGTGGCCATGATGCCGATGCCTCAGGTCTGGTCCGTGTGCTTCTTCCTCATGATCATCCTCCTCAGCCTCGACAGTCAGGTACAGTCACTGAGCGGGAATAACGACACAGTTAGCGTCAATCAAGTATACGGCTAACAATATACGGTTCAACGTTAGCCAGCTAGCAACATCCTGGTGCGTATTCTCCAGTGGTGGAACGCAACAAAGTAAAAGTAGTAAACTGCTGTATTCAAGTATAAATTATAGTTATCTGTACTTTACTTGAGTACATTTTTCAGTGGATACTTTTGACTTTTACTTCACTACATTTGAGAGCAGTATCTGTACTTTCTACTCCGCTACATTTTTGAACAGGACTGAAAAGTAAAAGTATTTTTATCATTGTCCGAGACCTGCTGAAAAGGCCGAGGGTTTATTTTTAACACATAGTTTGAGCAACAAAAATATACAAATAAAAACAGCTAGAAAAAACGATTGATTCAATTGTTTCTGTTGAACAAAATTCAGCACAAATCTGTATCAAAACACACTACATCTGAAGCTTTATAAGGCCTCAAAATCTGCGCGAAATACTTTTTTACTCTTTAAGTACATTTTTAAACAGGTACTTTAATACTTTTACTTACAATATCATATGAAAAAAATCTACTTAACTTTTACAGAGTATTTCTTTGCTCCGGTATCTGTACTTTTATTTAAGTAACAAAATTGAGTACCGTATTTTCTGGAGTATAAGTCGCACCAAAAAAATGCATAATAATGAAGAAAAAAACATATATTTCACATATAAATCGCATCTGAGTATAAGTCGCACACCCAGCCAAACTATGAAAAAAACTGTATTTTCCGGACAATACAGTACTTCTTCCATCACTGGTATTGTCTTTTTGTATAATTTATAGTCAGAGGAGATGGTAAACAAAAATGAATAATAATAAAATAAGAAAAACATATGACCACATGTAACACATATAAAATAATATCTATATATATGCCTAAAATTCAGGTTAGTAAAATGTGAAAGATTAAAAAAAATAATAATAATAAACAAACAAATATATAAATAAATAGATCTGGTCACATACTGTTGGTCAAGTCAAGTCAAATTTATTTATAAAGCACATTTAAAACAACCTCAGATGCCAAAAGTGATGTATAAAGGTGATATAAAGTGCAATCTTATAAAACAAAACATGCAAAAACACAACAGAACAATACAAATACAAGACAATACAAGTGTCCTGCTCAGCTCGTGTTAAAACCCAGTGCAAACAAATGAGTTTGACAAAGATGTAAAAACTATTTAAAGACTGGGCTGTTCTCATACCCAGAGGAAGACTGTTCCAGAGTCTGGGACCAGCTACAGCAAAAGCCCGGTCCCCTCGAGTTTTTAGCCTTGGACCTTAGAACATCCAAATCATCTGGTCTGATGATCTCAAAGTTCTACTGAGAACACGGACAAACAGAGGCTCAGAGAGAGGGAGGAGCCGACCCATGGAGACGGTAAAAAACATCATCAGAATCTTAAAGTCAGTCCTGAAGCTGACAGGGAGCCAGTGCAGAGAAGCCAACGCAGGAGAAATGGCAATAATCCTGGCAGTTTTAGAGTGACGATGTTAAGATCTATGTGTGACTGCAGCTACGCATTTATATTTTCTACACTGAACATCCTTAACGGTCACCATAATGAAATGAAACCCCACCTCTCCCCCGTGTCGTCTCAGTTTGTGGGCTTGGAGTGTCTCATGACGTCACTCGTGGACCTGTTTCCGGTTTATTTACGTCAAGGCTTCAGACGAGAACTCCTGCTGCTGCTGATCTGTTCCGTCTGCTGTTTGCTGGGACTGTCTTTGGTCACGGAGGTAAGAACTTCCTCCTTTACGCCTATAAGCCTCTTTACATTGAACTCAAATTTGGGCTAATCTTAGTTTCAAATTGAACCTGGTCAGTACCATCCAGGCAAGTGTCTTGGTTTTTGCTCGGGACCCAAAAGCAGCACACAACTGGTAAGTACGGACGGGACAATAAACAATAATATCGTGGTAAAAAGGGTTGACAGTAATCGTTTGAGAGATGATAATGATGATAATCGCCGTTACATCACCAGAATGTGCAGAAAAAAAACGACTTATCCACGGGCGAGTCAATGGGGGGGGGCAAAAGGGTCTGTTGTCCGGGGCCCCAGGGTCTTAGGGGCCCAGAATTGGACCCTCTTCCTATTAATTTGTAGCACAGGGGGGTCATGTGAGGCTTATTGCCCCGGGCCTCCAAATTTCAGTCGACGGCCCTGCTCATTCATAATATTTTCTGTTAAAATTGTAATTATTCATATCCATAACAACTTTAATCATTATTCGTAGTTATTTTGACCATGACAATCGTCACACACTAGTGGTAAGTAGTTCAACTGTTTATTGTTCAGGCTGGTAATCAGGTAAATGTGGTTAGTAGTCCTGGTTTAGTCCTGGTTTAGTCCTGGTTTAGACCTTGTTTCGTCCTTTTTAGACTATTTTAGACTGACATGTTATGACGTAACTTACACAAAATTGCATAATGGTGTTGTTTTGTTATGTGGCCTGACCGTCCGCTCGGTGGGTGGCATTTGAAAATCCCCTGGAAATATGTGTCTCCCAAAGAGTGTGAGAAAAACTTACTGTCACATTCTGAATTCCAATAGATCAGTGCAAAGTACGAAGATCTTGTGACTGTAATGTTATTTGAGAGAGACCTGTTCACCTGTTGGTAATGAAGTAAAAGTAGTAAAGTACTGTACTTAAGTAAAGTACAGATTCCTAAAAATTCTACCTAAGTACATTTTACAGTGGATACTTTTTACTTTTACTTCACTACATTTGAGAACCGTATCTGTACTTTCTACTCCACTACATTTTTGAACTGGACTGAATGTAAAAAGTACTTTTCATATGATTTGAGAGGTTATTTTTGCCATGTTCGTGGAAACATCCTGACTAAAGTTTTCGAGTTCAAGCTTTGGCTTTTAGCAAACAAAAATAAATACACAAAATTCATAAGAAAGATTAAGACATTGATTCGTATTGTTACTGTGACCAAAATATGAATAATTTTTAATCTATATCACTACCTTTAAGGCTTTAAGAAATGAACAACACTTGTGTGAAATACTTTTACTTTTTACTGCTTAAGTACATTTTTAATGGGTACTTAAATACTTGAGTTTAAGAAATAACAACACTTGTGTGAAATACTTTTACTTTTTACTGCTTAAGTACATTTTTAATGGGTACTTAAATACTTGAGTAGATTTTTCTTGTGATACTTTTACTTGAGTAACTTTTAACCTCTTTACTGGTACTTTTACTTAAGTAACGACACTGAGTACTTCATCCACCACAGCCTGTTGGTCACATCGTGTTAAAACAAAGCTGAGATAAAACTCTAACTTGAGAAACAGAGCTTCAGACGGAGCAGTGCCTCTAGTTAGCGTCACCTCCCCACAGAATATTGATGATATCGGCTTCTGAATGTCCCAGTGTGATTCTTCTAGGGCGGCATGTACCTGCTCCAGCTGCTGGACCACCATGTTTGCAGTGGCACCACTCTCTTGTTGTTGTCGTTCTGCCAGTCTGTGAGCATCGGCTGGGTCTACGGTGAGTCCACAACGCCAAAGAAAACAAAAAGAACTTCCTGAAAACCCTACAGTGACTTGATCCTGGTTAAATAAAGGTTTGATTTAGTCTGGTTCAATTGTGCCAACTGCTTTTCTCCATTGAGATGTTATTGTCTGGGATGTTCCGCAATATGGCATTTAACATATCTATTGAAAACACGCATTCTAAGAGTGTTCGGACAAGGGGTGGGACAATAAACAATGATATCGTTTGTCGTGATAAAAAGGGTCGACAGTAATCGTCTGTGGGGCATTTTATATAATCGTGATAATCGGCAACAAAGATAATCGCCGTTATATCACCAGAATGTGCAGAAAAAAACGACTTATCCACAGAGGAGTCGACGGGGGGGACAAAGGGGTCTGTTGTCCCGGGTGTAGGGGCCCAGAATTGGACTCACTTCCTATTAAATTGTATTAGAGGGGGGCCCACGTGAGACTTCTTGCCCAGGGCCCCCAAATTTTCAGTTGACGGCCCTGCTCATCCAGAATATTCTCCGCTAGATCGTAGTTGTTTTCACTGATGACAAAGTACAAGACTATAACAGTTCTTTAAACATGGAACTTATTCATAAGATTAAAATTATAATTATTCATAACATTTTAAACTGTCAACAAGTTTAATAATTATCGTGATATAATCGTTAATCACAATTATTTTGACCATGATAATCGTGACATTAAATTTCAATATCGTCCCAGGCCTAGTTCGGACTTGCCTCTTCACAGATTCGCAGTGGAGGACCATTAAGCAGAAAAGCTACGTAGTGCAGCTTTAAATAATCAAAATGAACAGCCGGAGTCTATGTAATAATATGTTCTTCTTAAGTTTACAAGATAATAACAGTAACATGTGTTTTAGGTGTAATAGGGGTGCCTGGTTACTCTAAATAAATAAATGTGGAACTTTTCTCTTTCGTCCTCAGGCGCTGACCGTTTCTATGACGACGTCTCACACATGATTGGATATCGTCCAAACGCACTCATGAAATACTGCTGGAAATATGTCACGCCGTTCATAATCTTTGTAAGTATTTCATTTACTCTGTGTTTATCAAACTTACTGCTTTTGAGTATTAACAACATCAAGTGTGCGCCAACTTTGTATTGCAAATAATTCAAAGTAACCAGTGGTGGAAGGTGACGAAGTAAAAGTAGTGAAGTACTGTACTTAAGCAGAGTTTTTAGGTATCTGTACTTTACTTAAGTACATTTTTTCAGTGGATACTTTTTAAAGTACATTTTTCAGTGGATACTTTTTACTTTAACTTCACTACATTTGAGAGCAGTATCTGTACTTTCTTCTCCACTACATTTTTGAACATGGCTGAAAAGTAAAAAGTACTTTCATATGGTTTGAGGGGTTATTTTTACCATCCTGACTAAAGTTTTCGAGTTCAAGCTTCGGATTTGAGCAAACAAAAATAAATAGACAAAATTCATGAGAAAAATGAAGAAACTGATTCGTGTTGTTACTGTGACCAAAATATGAATCATATTTAATCTATGTCACTGTATTTAAGACTTTTAACAAATGAACCACACTTTATCAAAATATCTGTGAAATACTTTTGACTCTAAAAGTACATTTTTAAATGGGTACATTAATACTTTTACTTAAGTAGCGTTTTTCATGTGATACTTTTACTTTTACTTGAGTAATTTTTTGCCTCTGTATCGGTACTTTTATTTAAGTAACAAAATTGAATACTTCATCCACCACTTAAAGTAACTAACTATTTTTTAGCACACGTCACATCAGGGCTGTCAGTCTCTATACCAGCTGTGTGCACTAGAATTTAAACCGGGTAAATGAGGCTAAAACTAGGCTAAAGATCCTTCCAGGAGAGACGCACACACAGCCTGGTACTGATGTGTATGAATGAAGCAAATATACAACTCCAGGTATGTTTTTGATGAAGGGACAACAGCGTAACACGGTTAAAAGGTCAAAAAAGTCTATTTTGGAGGTTTCAGAGTTAGAGAATATGTTATTAAATTTCAAATCTTTGAAGGGGGTGACTTCTAAAGTGTATAAACTCCTGGTTAAACAAGAGGAGTCATCTCTTCCTTCTCATATCATATCATATCATACGTATCAAAAAAATGTGTTCAGTTAACTGGAACACAGATAATCCTCCAACATTTGGAATTTTTAAACAACTATTACAAGATATTTCTCATTTGGAATATCAAACTCACGCATTAAGAAATAAGACGGATCTATATAACAATTTATGGGGCTGCCTCATTGACCTCTGACATTTCAAATGTGGTAAGTGATGATATGATATGTTATTATTATTATTTTGTATGTATTTTACTTTATGTATTCTTTATTTATATATATGTGTGTGTAAGGATGTTTATGTGTGTATACGCTGTTCTTACCCGTTACCGGTCTATTTTGCATAATATGTCGTCTTTAACAAATGTTAATTACGTGCTCGTTTGCATTTATGAAGCAACTGTAACATGCTGTCGTGTTTCTCATACGTATAAAAAAATGTGTTCAGTTAACTGGAACACAGATAATCCTCCAACTATCCAACTATTACAAGATATTTCTCATTTGGAATATCAAACTCACGCATTAAGAAATAAGACGGATCTATATAACAATTTATGGGGCTGCCTCATTGACCTCTGACATTTCAAATGTGGTAAGTGATGATATGATATGTTATTATTATTATTTTTTATGTATTTTACTTTATGTATTCTTTATTTATATATATGTGTGTGTAAGGATGTTTATGTGTGTATACGCTGTTCTTACCCGTTACCGGTCTATTTTGCATAATATGTCGTCTTTAACAAATGTTAATTACGTGCTCGTTTGCATTTATGAAGCAACTGTAACATGCTGTCGTGTTTCAGGGGACGTTCGTGTTCTCCATAGTGAGGTACAGCCCCCTGAAGTTCAGCAACTCGTACGTTTACCCGCTGTGGGCCAACATCCTGGGCTGGTTCATCGCCACCGTGTCCCTCTCCTTGATCCCCCTGTTCATCATCTACCAGCTCGTCCACGGAAAGGGCACTTTCAAACAGGTGAGCGAGAGGCGGCAGTGCCAGTCCAGTACAATCTAAAATCATGGCGCGTCAAAAGTCTAATCACTAGACCCATTACCTTCTTGTATTACAACAAAAAATGCATTTATGTGCTTAATATTATTGGTCTATAGAAAGTTATAAAGTCATCTGAAACCCAGCAGCTGCTTTACCACAAAACATTCCACAAAATAAAACTTACTCTATGGAGACAAGCAGGTAACGCCACAAAAATCCAAGTATTTTTTGGATATAAAAAGACCTGGAACACTGGTACTGTGAAACACTGACGCCACAGCAACTAACAATTAAAAACAATATATTATAGCTTCATTTGTACGATCCAAAGTCATTAAAAGGTCCTCATTATCATACTCGACATCCTTTTGGCTACTTACAGCACTCGTTTGGAGGAAGCAGTTACCGAAATACCAAATTTTATGTCATTTCAAATAGAAAATAGTACAATTCTTCAAACAGGTTCAATTTTTTTCATCTGTCGTTAGCGTTCTACCTTGACCAGTTCAGTTTTTGTCCCTTACGTCTATTTAAATGTAAAATTGTGGTCAGTTTTACTCTCTTTCCCCATTCGTAAAGTTGTCCACTAGCTGAATAGGGGCTGTGTATAAACGGGTCGTGTGGGTTCGACTTGGCAGTAAACAGATTTCTCCTTATTTAACCTGTCCCACTGCCAATCCTCACAACCAGCTCGCTATCGCCTTCTCCTGTCCGTAGAAAGATACGTGCGTCTTGTTTTGTTTTAAACCCCAGATACCCTCGTTGCTCGCTCATCTCAAGTCGTTTCTGTTTGCCTTCTCCCCTCAGCGGTATCTGAAACTCTGCCAGCCCTCGGACGAATTCAGCTCGAATCAAAAATGGCCGGTGACCAGACCAGATCCAACTGAACTCAAACTGCTGACGAGTAACACGCAGCTTGCGGCGTAAAGGACTTTTGGAAACGTCAAGATAAGATATGGGATGAGTTATAAATCCAAACAGTTATGGTGTGTTAGTCATGTTGACGTAATGATTTATTAAGTGTATAGTGTTTTTAAAGATCAGAAGTGTCCTGGTTTCACAAGTCTTTTCAAAGTTCGGGGACTCGCTTGTAAACATTTTGTCAAACTTTTACTATTTGCCTCATGTTGTTTTACAGTAAACGACTTTTTAAAGAGGGGGTTTTGTGCCAAATTGACTTTTTATTTTAAGCTTTTTACCATGTTCTAATGTTCCCTCATCAAAAAATGTGCCTTAAGAGTTTTTACGTGTCATTCATGCATGTTTGAGTAACCTAGCGATTACCTATTCGAACCATTCTGTACGAGACTCCGCCCACGAGACGACGTCACCCATGCAACAACGTACAACTTCACAAACCTGATGTGATGTGCGGTAGTTTGCTCAAAGGCAGGGGGGACTCATATGGTGAAAAATGAAACTGTTAATGTTAATAAATTGTTTTTGGGGAATATAATTTTTTCAAAACGATAAAAGGTAACATGGTGATAAATATGTTCTGTTAATAATACTCCGTTGAAGAGTAAAACCGCCTCTTTACGGCCGGTTTATGGTCCAGCGTCAAGTCCCGCTCAGCCGAGAGCCGACGTCCTGACGCAGACCTGAATCACACAAGCTTCTGCGGAGCTAATCAGGGTCCAGGTCCATGTTTGTTTGTATTTTGTACTAAAAATGACAGTGAAATTCATTGAAATTTCATAATTTTTATTGTTGTGCTGGTACCTCTGATTACAAGTCTGAAAGTTCTTTCTGACGTTGTGTCCCCGGGCAACGCACTTCGCCCACAATGCTCACCCCAGTCAGTCCGTGGATGGTTGGTCACATCCAGACTGGTTTGTTGTGAACCTCAAATTAAAGAAGCATAACAAGTAATAATGAAATTTTAATGTATTTTTTATTTTAAGTGAAATATAGTCACTAAATGTAATTAGTAATTTTCTCGCTTTTCGATTTTGATTAATATTTTCAACTCTACGTTACAGCATTAGGTTCAGTTTTCCACACTTCTGCAGCTGTCCACACTTGTGCTAATGTGTACCACACGGTTACACTTTCATTCATGTAAAGTTCACGGAGAGGAGGGCGACCACACGTGAAGACGACATGTACAAGACGAGGAGAGATCGTGTTTTTTAACCTTAGAGTCAACTGTTTGGTAATAAGTTCAACCTGACTTTTTTTAGGCTTTATTATAAACTATACTTCAATGGAATGTCTACATTTACATTTACATAATTTACATAAAAGAGATATATTTTGTATGGTACTATTCTGTATTAAATGCATTCAACAAATGTATTTATTTGTTTTTGTTAAATTGCAAGAGATTAAAGGTCTTATATTACGCAAAACTGACTCCTGTGAGGCTTTAAGCCTTGTTTTAATGTTGTTACCTCCTCAAAAACAGACCTGGAGTTGTGTTTTGTTTCATTCACACGTCTGAGTAACACTTTATTATTAGTCTGTCTACATCTCCAAAGCTTAAAATGCTCTGTTACGCCTTGTGATGTCATGAAGTGGTAGTTTTCAAGTTAACAGCTCCTTTTACCTGTAGTTTTGTACAGATTGGCAATTCCAGGGCTGAAATTATTCAAATGATTCTCGTGAAGGTGTGTGGAGTTTAAAAAGACAGTGGAAAACATGACATCACAAGGTGGAACAGAGTGTTTTCTGACTGAGAGGAGAACTCAGCCTAAATATGCAGGGTTTGTGTGTTAAATGTGTGAATGAAACAAAAACACAACTCAGGTCTGTTTGCGACGAGGAAACAACATTAGAACATAGAACAGAAAGTAGCGTAATATGGGCCCTTTAAGGACATTTTGGGGGGGTACAGGGAGAAACATTGGCCAAGTCTGGTTTACACTTGGTCCCAGTTTAGTCCTGGTTCAGTCCTGGTCTAGTCCGGGTTGAGTCGCCTGAATTGCAGTTTTGATTTGGTGAGGTTCCAAACTGTAAACACAGCTATGGACAGAAGACTGTTCACTCACAAAGGGGTTTTATACAGAACGGTACATTGATTTAGAGGAAACACAGGATGCAATGTGTTTTCTCTATTCAGTGTGACTCAATGGATCAACAAACAAAAGTGAAAAATAAAAGATAAACAATACCTACCTACATACATTTCACAAGCGTAAATACTAAAAAAGTTGAGTGGCAAAAAATCTGTTTAAATAATTGACAAATCAATGAATAAACACAATTTTACAGATGCATTTGACAGTAAAGTCTTGTTAGTGACGTGAATAACCTCGGAACCGCAGACCGTATAAAGAAGTGGACTAAGTGAGCGTGACGTCACCCGCAGCGTTCAAATCAAGGCCTAGCTGTTATAGCGGCGAATTCGGAGTCGAGTTGCACATTTGGAATTCCAACCGCGAGTATCATAGCAACCAAAGAGCCAATCCAGAGCGAGGCTGTTGAAGGTAACGCCCCTTCCCGCCCGCACCCCTGCTTTAGCAGGGAGC
>KN472529.1:0-27104 GCA_000787095.1 Periophthalmodon schlosseri
CACGGAGCACCCCCCACAGGACACCACCCTCTTGAACTGCCACCTTGTCATGGTGGGGGAGTGTGCATATGATCCTAGGAGCTATGTTGCCCGGGGCATTATGCCCCTGGTAGGGTCTCCCATGGCAAACAGGTCCTAGGTGACGGGTCAGGCATAGAGCAGTTCCCAGTACCCCTATGATGGAAAATAAAACAAGGACCGTGACGTCGCCCGGTATGTGCCAGCTGGGGCCCCACCCTGGAGCCAGGCCTGGGGTCGAATGTGAGCGCCTGGTGGCCAGGCCTTTGCCCACGGGGCCCGGCCAGGCTAAGCCTGAAAGGATGACGTGGGTCCACCCTCCTGTGGACTCACCACCTGCAGAGGGTCTCATAGGGGTCAGGTGCGCAGAGGACTGGGCAGCAGTCAAGGACGGGTGTCTTGGCGACCTGTGTCCACACACACAGCATCTGGCTGTAGCGATGTGGAACGTCATCTCACTGTGGGGGAAGGAGCCTGAGCTCGTGCTCCTCGTGAGGTTGAGAGGTACCGGCTAGATATAGTCGGGCTCACCTCCACGCACAGCACTGCTTCGGTCTGCTCTAGTTACTCTCACTGCAACTTGGGTCCAACACCGTGAAATAGCATGACTGAGACATTCAGATGGTTTTCCATTCAATACGATGAGTCAGTGGATGCAAGCGATACAGCCATCTGGCTGGTTTTCATTTATATGGCATTTGAGTACTTTTCCACCAAAGAGTTTTTGACCAGAGGATTTGATATTTACAATGCAGTAAAAGGGCTATTTGGTGGATAAAAAGATTCCCATTAAGAAACTTGTGTCATAGGCATAGATGGGGCCCTGGCTATGACTGGTTGTCACTCTGGATTTATTGCGCATTTGTTCTTTGCTGGGTGAAATTAAGACTTTTATGGAGACTAGGGGGGAAGATACCACCATATTGACTGATGCAGAGTGGCTTCTTGATCTTGCTTTCCTGACTGATGTAACATAAACTCAACCAGCTGAACATGCAGTTACAGGGCAAGGATAAACATGTGTCTGACATGATCAGTGCTGTCCGAGCATTCAATGCTAAGCTCTCATTGTATATTCAGCAAGTGAACAACAAAAAGTCACAGCACTTTCGTTCTCTTTCAAAGAAGTGTGCATCCAGTGCTTTGAATGTTGCCAAATACTGGGAGCTCCTGGTAAAGCTTGAACAAGAGTTTTACGACAGATTTAGGGACTTTGTAAAAAAGCCTTGCATGACATTTAAGGCAAACCCATTCATTGATATGGACTCAAATGAGATTTCTGGTCAGATGGCTGAACTTTTCTGTATTGATCCTGTGGAAATGATAAACATTCAAGATAATGTGTAGCTTAAGTCTCAGCAGAATTCTGCTCATTTCTGGTGCCTTGTTGACTATAAATATCTTAATGAGGTTGTACTGAAATGTGTTTGTTTTTTGTTTTTATTTTTTCTGATATAAATGTCATCAAAGTACAGGACAAGACTGACGAACAACTTGACTCTATCAGAGTGAACCTGAGTGGGTACATTCCAACTTACTCCTCTCTTGTTGACACCATGCAGTGCTAACCATCCCACTGGGTAGGCTACATGTCATATGATTGATATTCTGTGCTAATTGTGTGTATATATTTAATAGCGCTGCATACAATATGCATACAAATTGCTCATCTATGTGAAATGAACATAATTTGTGTTAATTACAAAATCTGATTAGTGGATATCGAAAATGATTTCATGTGGAGGTAAACTGAAAATGCATTTTGTTCAGGCATTTTGGTCCAGGAATAAAAACCTGGTCTCACCAAAATGATGCATGATCTTGTAGAAGTAGCAGTCTTCTCGAGTAGTCCACTACAAAAGTCAGGTCCAACATCTGCTGGAGCTGCAAACAACAGTTAATCACAGACTCTGAGTTCAGATGTTTGACAGGGGGAATGCTCTCCACACACTGCATTCATTACACATATGGACATATTTGGACATTTATCTGCTTTATTCAAAATGTCACATCCTACGTTATAGGTTTGGTTTGTTCTAGAATCCCTATAGTTTAAAAAAGACCTTTTGTGCTTGTTATGTTATAATTGGGACATTTTACATCGCAATATTCATCTAAAATTACTTAATAAAATGAACAAGTCCGCTGACTTTGGCGTTAGAAAACTGCTGTGCTCAGTGGGACTTTATCACAACAAAGAGCCGTGCTGCACTTTTTTTTTCATTTGTACCAAAATGTCTACACTGCCGAATCCTATGCGTAGCATAGAAAATAAGAAAATAAAATTGGAGAATGAAATAAGTACAGAGGAGTGGGCGTAGTAGCAAAATGGCACCTTGAAAATAAGCCATTAAAGATTGCTCAACCATGCATGAATCATTCCAAATAGAACTTTGGGTGAGTAAACGGTGAGGGGAAACAACTAGAACATGGTTAAAAGTGAAATGTGTTTATAATAGTTTCAGAAAGTGGTGTTATTATTCAACCCAAGAGAGGAGATTGTTATCTGTTGAAAGGAAAGTAAGCCATAAGATTAATATGGCAAGTTTGTGGAGCCAATCCCAAACAAATAATGATAAGGTTCAACATTTGTGGATCATAATTTCTCTGGTGCACCACCTGCTTTTCCATGGAGGTGTTATTGCTTTGCCTGGAATATTCTGCAATATGAAAGTAAACTTGTCTATCTCCATGGAGACAACCGTGTGTGTGTGTGTGTATGTGTGTGTCTGTGTGTGTCGATGTAAACACAGTACTGGTTTTAGTATCCTAGATAAGCCAGTATCCAGGTTATGAGAAACCAGGATACTCTCACTGGGATATTCTGATAATATTCAGAACACTCTGACATGAAGACACAGTATCCTGATCTCTCAACACTGGTGCTGTACGGAGCATGTGTGAACTGAAGTAACAAATATGGTACGGTTGGAGCAGCAACTTTCCCAATACAACTCAAACTTCTACCAGGGCTTTTAAAAATGTATAATTATATACCGTAAAGAAAATATAGTAATCAACTGTATTGCTAGAATAATTTCCGTGGCTGTTTGCTCTCGGTTTAAATTGACACTGTGGGTCTCTGTTGTATTTTTTTACTGTTAATAACGCCTTTTACTGAAACTGTGACTGTCTCTACAGTCTCATGGTCTTTGAATTTGTGTCTTGTTTATGTTATGTATGTCTTGTTAAAAAGGCATAAGTTAGCAAAGTTGCTACATGTTTAGCTCTTTACCATATCTGTGCTATGGTTGCTATAGTTACCACTTTAAATATCCAGAATAGTCTGATTCCTCATGCATTACTGGGTTTCAGGTGACATCACAGCATTCTATAGATCAATAATATTTAGATGAGGGCAGCTAAAATGTACATGGGTAAAATGCAGATTTATGATGTAATACAGCAAATTCTTGTTCTTGTTTTAGTCCATAATAGAAATGATCAGGTTCAACATTTGTGCATTTACCTTTTGAATATTTCATGGCAAAGTACAATGTTAAGAGGAAAAAGCTCAAAGGCTCATAACAGGGATACTCATGCACATGCAAACACACTCATTGAAAGCATCAGGACTATGAATGAATGAACACATATACAATGTAAAGAAAAAAATACTCAAAATAACTCAAAACTTTTTTTAGACTTTTAAAAATAGCCACCCTCTGTTGCCCTCTTGGCATTTCTTTATTCTTTCTTGTTCCAGCCCTTTCCTACTAGCCTTCATTGCTGTTCCAATTACACACGTGAAGTATAACTGGGAATATTGTTATTTTTAGTGGATATTATAAACAAAATGAAAGCTCTTGTATATGGTGGTGCGAGTTGCTCTGGTCTGGACTAATATGGCTATGGGACTGGTCATGTGACAGTGCATATTTAGACTGTATAAGGACCTACACTACAGGATGTGCACAAATGAGACTCTGCAGTATGTTGGACAAGGTTTAGCCTGTTCACTGGGGTAAAAGGGAACCCTAATGAAATATTTATGATGTTTGATAAATTTTTAGCTTTTTGGTCACTTTGCTGTTGTTACATACACACATACAACATACCAACTTTCTGGAGGTGGCATGTCCCTTGCATGGAAAAGTTAAAACCATACCTCAGAACATTCTCCATGGAGATAGATGTTTTATGCCATACTATGGAAGTTTAGCCAAAGGAACGGCATTTCCATGGAAACAAGCAGGAGGAGGAGGAGACCCCTCCTCCAGGCCTAATAAAAGTCTAACTATAGGGCAGTGGGCGGAGATAGGGGGTAGATGAAATTAGACTTTTTCTGAGTTTTCAAGCCTTGAATGCAGCACAGTACAGGATTACTCAAACATGCATGAATCAATAGACATGCAACTTAAAGTAAGCTTGTATTTAGGGAACACTGTTGTAACATCATCATAAACTGAGGCCTGTTTGTGTTGAGTGTCTGGGACATTCAGCCTCTAAAAGCCTGGCTCTTCAGTCACTCTAACTCTTCACAATACACTTGAGATGACTCTGGGGGTGTTTAAAGTATATAAAAGTATTTGTATCACTGTAAACAGGGAAATGTAGACTGCAGGGAAATGTGTTCTATTCTACTGGGTAGTCCATCAAGGCTACTGGGGCAACCTAAGAGCACTGAACACCACATTAAGCATCCTAAGACTTCAAACTTTTCATTGGACAGGGGACAATCATAAACCCCATTTACACATAGTTCCCTGTAAATTGCCAGGTACAAAATGCCTTCACTAACCTCCATTCACACATGCACCAGTCCCATCATTTAAAGGGCCCATATAACACTGTTTTCTGATGTTATATGTTACATGTTTTCTATGTTATAATGTTATTTCCTCAGCCCAAACATACCTGGAGTTGTTTTATTTCATTCACTCATGTTTAGCACACATTTCTGCATATTTCTGCATATTTAGACTTAGTTTTTCTCTCTAACAGAAGACACTCTGTTCCACCTTGTGATATGAGCCTTTTTAACATTCATTCTGTTCTTGCAGGCTAAACCTGCTGCTTTGTTTTGCTCTGTTTTGCTTTTGCTGTTTTGCCTTAGTTCGTTTTGTTCCTTTTCTGTTTTTGCATTTGTTTTGTTGTGCTGTTTTGCATTGTTTTGGTGTGCTGTTTTGTTGTTTTGCTATTTTTGTTTTGTTAGTAGGTTTTAACCAGCTGGGTTGGTCATACATTTAACCTTTTTGTTGTTTTGTTTCAGCGACACTGGGTGCCCCCTGGTGGTTGGGCTAGGCACGTTGGTGAGGTTCCCCCGCCGTCGCATGTGATTTAGTGCACTAAGATCACAAGTTTAGTTTTTGCACTTTTCATTTGCTGTGCTGTCTGCTGTGTCCACTGAGGTGAGTATGTGGTCACAACCCTGAGCACACCCTCGATACTCTGCTCACCACTGCTGGCCCCAGCTAGCTTATTTTGGGGTTTTTTTCGTAAATTTAAACTGTGCTAATTTTTAATTCTTAGGCCTATTTTAGATAGAAATTCAACTTTTAGCTTTGTGTAATAAAGTTCAGATTTTCTACCTTTTTAACTTTTACTTAAATTTTGTTATAATAAATATATTTTTCTAAATTTAGTCGTGTTTAATTTCATTTTTTTTCAGTTACATCCAAGGATTTTCATTTCAATTTTAAAACTCTTTTTAAATAAAATAATTTTAACTGCTTTTCACATCTGTCATCTTTTAAATTCAGAACCTTACCTGTGTGTCTTTAATTTGTAAATTCGATTGTGACCCCTGAGTCTTAAACCCCCAAAATGACCCTAGGTGATGTACCACACTATCAAACATTAATAATCTGGGACATGTTTAAAATTTGGACTGATCTTGAAGGCCTTGTACCTGAGTTTCTTCCATGTATTTGAGCAAAATGTGTCTTGCCCCAGCAGCAGTATATTGTATAAGATGTCAACTCTGCAATGGTCTCAGAGTTGTGAAAAGTGCTTGTAAACTCATCATGGTGACTAATTAGGAAGCTCTGAATGCATAAGATAAGTGAGGAATAACTTTGGACCACTGCAAACCATGTAAAATGAGCTAGTTCTGTTTTTCACTTTTTTAAGACAATAAAAATGAGGTACAGCGCCCTTAATTTTGAAATCTAAATTGTAAATCTTATAATGAAATTTGTCAGAAAAATCACAATTGCATATTATCTCCATTATGTGCACCATTATATAACACCCGCCACCCCCCAACAGCTAAAGAGACCTCCCGTTCTGACCCTGTTACATAAATTCAACCTGCACAATCTCCAGAACTCCTGAGAGTGAAAGCAGAGGTCAGCCCCATTAGCGCCTCATTCCCCCGCTCCACGTACATGTCGTAAACAGCACCTAGCCTGTTTATCATTGGTCTCTAATGCTCCACTCGTGTTTGGAGGAGCCGACAGGAGCTATGCGAGAGGGGGCATAAACTGTTTGGCTCTCCCATGTCCGCGAGGTGCACATTCAAATGTTTTTTTAAGGTGGAACTGCTAAACATTTCAGTGTAAAAGAGGTGAAATAGAGTTAAGAGGCTGTCAAGACGTTAGCGCTAACAGGTAAACACAAGGAAGGAGACGGGGGGATGATTACAAAATGTTTTTATTGCAAGAAGATGGGAACAGAAATGTTAGGACAGCTGCTGTCTGAAACTTAACCCAATTTGTTTCCAGCAACAGTTGCTGTGTCCTTGCGCCAAACTATAGACTCTATAATGAAGTGGACTAAGTGAATGTGACGTCACCCATAGTGTTCGTCTCAAGCCAAATGAGGCTCATCGAGGCTGGCTTATTTGGAATTCCGACCACAAGTATCATAGCAACCAAAGAACCAATCAGGAGGGAGGTTTCCCACCCGCGCCGCTGGTTTAGCAGGGGGTGGATGCTGTCAGTCAAACCTGTTGCTAACACTAGCGGGAGCGACCTCAGGGAAAGAAAACAGCCTATTGGTCTGTTATTACTGTTCATATCTTGATTTACGGACAAAATAGCCAAATAAAACCCCCAGAATCATGCAGAGTGGGTTAACATGCTTAACATTTTAAGCCCAAAATGACAAGCCTGACAGCAGCAGTTACAGGGAGGGGGATAGATAGATATAAGGCCACCAGCAATCTGACCAGAACTGAAGAAGCGGCTTGAATGAACAGTGAAACATCTTCACTCTAAAACTTTTGTCTAGTTAACATCATTGTTTCGTTTTTTTTTTCTTTTATGATAGACCATACCTGGACGACTGAGGAATTACACCAGAATTTGACTAATGTGAATAAAAGGATTGTGAACTAAGAGCTATACTTGCAAACTGTTACTGAAAACATTCTGCATAAATTGCCCGCACTGAAATTTGATGTGCTACTGGCTTGTCTCCATGGAGATGTTGCTTGACCTGGAATCTTTCATATTATGTCTTTAAAGAGGGGGATTTCACTCCTAGGTATTAATTGCTAACACATAAAATATTTTGATCACCATGATACCTTTTATTGTTTTGAAAATTCAGAAAAAAATAAAAATTAGCAGAAACAATGTGTTATGTTTATAAGTTGCATTCCTGTTTTTGACTGTCAAGTTGCTGTATGTAGTTTTGTATCATGTTTTTGTATATTTATGGAGAATTGTCATGTGGGAGCATGGATGACATAGGCTTGTGAGCTGAGCATTGCACACAATCTCACAGCTAACCGTAAGGAGGGTTCGAATAGGGCCTGGGAGAGATTGCTAGATTACTCAAACATGTATGGATGACATATTAAACCTTTTCAGGTATGTTTTTGATGTGAGAACAAGGTTTTGACATGGCAGAAAGCTCAAAAATGATTTTTTGAGCTTTCTGCAATGCATGCTGTGAAAACGCTTGCCTCTCCACAAACTTGACCTGTGACCTTGACCCCTGAGATGTCATCTGCTTGTCTTCATGGAGATGGAGAAGTTTAATGCCATACCATGTTGAATGTCTTAAAATTGTTTTTCACTAGAGCAGTATGGTAAAGGCCTCATTTTCTATAGTCTGTGACATATGACTTGTTCTCTGGCTGATGCTCTCATGCTCGCAGACTCGTGCACGTATACATACTCACTGTTTACATTCTTGTGAGGCTCGGAGATGATGGGGCTGTGGAAGGGACAGGAGCTGCTCGGAGCCGGAAAAACAAACACGCGTCCTGCACACACCACTGGTCAGCACTGGGCAAACACCGCGGCCAGCAGCATCCCTCTGTCTCCATGACTGCCATGAGGTAGCCTGAGATACCCCATGGCAGTCAATATGTTACAAAGATGTGAGTCTGGTCACCGGTAAATCTCCCCAAATTCAGATGGGTGGGATTGACAGGTGGTTTAGCCAATCAAGGACACGCGTGGCCCGTCTGTATCAAAAGAAATATGTCTGCTTATAAGTAAATAGAAAGGTAAAAAAATATTACAGGGGATTGAAAAACATTGTGAATTTCTGCAGAATCAATGAGCGAATCACTAAAGTCTGTTAATCTGAGGTGAGAGAAATGTGTTTTTTTTTTTCAAAATGATGAGTGACCAATGAGTTCCTTCATTTCACATGTTTCACTGAAATGAACAAAAACTGATTGCACAGTACTGTCAGAATCTGGCTCGAGGTGAGACAAAGGGAGAGACGACCAGACTGATATCCCTCTATGAAATTACACAGAGGTATCAGTCTAGACTTGCCAGGTAGCCAGAGGGGGCTTGTCCGAGGCAGAGAAGAGGTTAGAAGAGGAAGGTATTTGAAAGCTAATATTAAAATAAACAATTCTACTTGATTAAAACAAGTGATTGATTGATAAGGCAGTGACTGAATCTGTGATGCCATTAGCTGTCATATAGGGCACATCCTACATAAAGAGCTCTTGCAGACTGGTTTTAGTCATAGCATCTGGCAACTCTGAAGAGTGACTTTGAGCCTGAATATCTTTTTTTTTTTTTTTTTTTTTTTGAGTGATGTAATTAAAACATGATAAATATTTACTACAGGTACTGTTTTACCAAATTATGTAATCTGTAGAAATACATGAAAACCTGGCATATGCACTTAAAATACTGAGCTGACTTGATTGTTCAACTTTTTGCCTGAGATGGGAAGTTATCGGTCATTTTTTATACTCAAGCTAGGCGACTAAAGTTAACAACTTTATTTAAGAGCAATGATTTCATAATCACAAGTCAGCAGTGTGAACACAGCGCTTCAGCTGCTTTCATTCATCAATGTTGTGTAACGACCTGTTGTTGTCCGCTGCTTTTTTCAGACTCAATGCAATCATGGCACCCACGACCACATAAGGGTAAGCTCTGTGTTTTCCAGAGCACAGCAGCAAACACAAAATGATGCCTTGATTAATTTTGTGTATATTCTTTAGCAATCCACATCAGAGCACTGTTGAAGTTATGCCATCTGCATTCCCCTGGGTCTAAAATAGAGGCTATTATTCAGTGCTTTTGTGGGTTTAAGTGGGAAAAAACATAATTATATATTCTATTTATAATGATTCAAAATTAAATGAATAATAACTTCTATGCCTGAAAAAGAGACTAAACAAGGACCTTTTGACACTGATTGGGCACTAAATGTTGACAAATTGTTTCTGTTTAATTCTGTGCAGATCACGTTCTCTCTCATGTAGGCTCAAACGAACTGAACCAAAAGAAAATAGACTATATTTATTTCCTGTAAATAATGCAGGAAATAACAACAAAGCAAAAACCTCGCCCGTCTATTGGCCAGAGTAAAGTTGAGCTGCATCAGATTTTAGTGATGTTTGGATTTCTGATCTGGATTTTACAAACATATCAGACATACATGTTTGACACTGGGCCATCGTGAGCGTTGAAAGTTTACTTCAGTGGGTATGTTGACAACTTTACTAAAAATCCTTTAAAAAGTAGGCCTATTTCAGTGGTTTGGACACTGTTTATTTTATCACACATGGGACAGGAATATTGTTGATTTTGAAAGGTTTGACTGGCACCAATGCAGCACCAGCCCTATTGAATGCGCCATCTTCCCCATCTTAGACCTCTGATCAGGGCTGTACTCACACTGATGTCTCTGCTCTACACCCCATAGCCCCGGGCACTTTTCATTTTGTCTAAGCTCTAAGGAGGACATTAGGGCGGCCATTTTAGGGACTAACAAGAGACTAACCAGGCAGTGACACAGGAGTCAACTCTGCTACTGCCCCCAATGCTGTCTGGACCACAATCACACTCTGCAATTGTACTGTCTGTTGTTTTGTTTTCTCCTTAAGTTTTATTATTATGTCGGAAATGAATTTATCCAGAACATCACAGTACACAATGTTAAGTTTTGTTCCATTGTGTCTTTTGGAAGAGCTAGTGGCCTATAAGCATGCTCCAAAACATTAGCAATCCTAGTTACATGATTAAAAGGGGTTTCTATCAAGCCAAGGCTTATCCTGAAAGCCTAGGCTGTATATTAACTCCATCTCCATCTTAAGCTGTTGTGGAAGAGATGTTACCCATTTCTACCGTATAATCACCATTCAGAAAAGAAGACATTGTTTTTACTGACGCTGATGACATCCTGTCTAATGGAATTTACCCTTTTAAGAAACATAGTTGTTCAAACAACCTTTCTTTCTGTACTGGATTATGGGGATGTGGTGGACATACAGACTTCAGGCCTCTGCTTTGAAACCACTGGATCCACTATTTTCCTCAACCTTTCGTTTCATTACAGGTGACTGAATTCTCTATAGAAAAAGTGGGTTGGCCATCGCCGTCTGTGAGAAGAGAACAGCACTGTATGAAATTTATTTATAAGGGACTACTTCATAGCCTGCCAGCATATCTTACTTGCTTGTTGATCATTGATACCGGAACATTTAATACCAGATCACATGACTGTATAAGTCTAAGGAGTAGTCGCACCAGAACTGAGATAAGGAAAAACTGCTTTTGGCTGTTTGGCTTCACAAAAATGGAATACATTTCAAGGACAAGCAAAACTGAATACTTTGGTGCCACTAATGCAATTTAATAATCTGATAATAAAGTTTTATACACACTCCTGCATCTGTTTTTAATGTTTTATATGAACTTATATACTTGTCTGTTTAGTTTGCTTATGTTTGTATTGTATTTTGAACTGGGCACCCATGAAAAAGAGAGTCTAAGTGCTCTCATTGGGTATGTATAAATAAAACTAAAGAAGAAAGAAAGAAAGACCTCAGAAGAACATTACACTCTGCCCCTCACTTGAGATGCACTTCGTACACACTGAACTTGATTTCCAATAATGATGTTAACACATAGGCCTGTCACAATTACACATTTTGTAGCACAATATATTGCTACCGAGAAACATAACGATAAACACTAATATTGAAACTACTTGATGCCACTGACACAATAACAGTAAAGCAAGACAATCCAGTAAACATTTTTTAAATAGACAGTATAATTTAAAAGCCTTAAAATGAATAGCAAAATGAAGTAATAATGAGCCATAGAAGTTATTTATTCAACCCTCTACAGCTCAAACTGATCGTATAACAACAAAAATGTCACCACTATTGCAAAGAAGTTATACACACAATACATTTTGAGCCCCAAAATATTTTGTTTCAGCTCTCATATATCGAACGATAAGTCAGTATAGTAATTATCATGACTAAATGGCTGTTGGCAGATCTTGAGTGTAAATCTGTATACAGAATATACTGGATTTATACTGGACAAAGTGTAGCTGTTCAACTGTAGACTCTGAGCCAATAACAACATGAAACGCCATAATGTATTATCATGCATCCTCACTTTTCCTGAATGTGAACATACATTTCTTAAAGAGGGGGGTATTTTACTTCTACGGGGTATTAACTGCTAACACACAACATGTTTACATCACCATGTCACCTTTTATTGTTTTGAAAATGCTATATTTGCAGAAAAAAACATATTAACATGTTTCGTAAGTTATTTTCATTAGCCCCTCCCTTTGCTCGCCCTTCACAGCACTACCACAGCACAATCAGCGTGCGCATCAGGTTTGTCAAGTTGTTGTGTAGAGTTTTGTATCATGCTTTTGTATATTTATGGACAACTACTGAGTGGGAGCTGCAGCTACGGATGCCTTCTGTCAACACTGGAAGTTTTTATCTCCAAGATCCTAGCGCTGCAGTGTGGCCTTTAAGGAATGACAGCAGGTTTGCCAGATGTCATTGTGCATGGTGAGAAGCAGGTGATGCCCCCAGGCCAAGTTACAGGTCAGTTCTATGGAGAGGTGAGATGCATGTTTTTACTATTTAATGTATTTTTAGCAATAAAACACAACCCAAATCAATAAATGCAAGACAGATAAGTTTAATCCCATGCCATACTTGACCATTCCAGGTAAAGCTATAACAAATGTACCTTTAAACCAACCCAGTACCCCTGGTTGGTGTAAACTATTAAACCTAATGTGTAAATAGTGTCAGTGATGTGTATGAGTTTATGTAAGATTATAATCAGATGATACGTCATTAGTTTATCAGCAGCTCTGTACAGCCTGAGTTGGAGCAGGGCTATGGAAAGTCCCGCTGTTTGTGTAAGGCCCAAGACAACACTCAGAAGAGCAGGACCACCAAACAGACTGCTACAGTGAGGACATGGGGGGGTCAAAGGTCTTGCTAGCATGCAGCATATAGATCGACAGCTTTTATTTTTATATTTTTGTACAGATCCGGTAAAGATTAGTTTTTAACAGTAACACTATAGCTGAATATCTTATGAAGGAACGTACACTAACAGAAGGTTTAAACTCCTCCACTGGGGTAAAAAAAAAAAAAAAAAAAAAAAAAATTCACAATTCACCAAGAGCAAAAGGGAACTTTTGGAGTTATACTGTACCAAATACAGACACAAAGATATGAAGAAGAATAAAGTGGCCCAACAGCTGAAATGTGTATAAATAATAGCATAAGAATGTTAATGGTAGCTGTGGGCCATCCATTTACTTTTATAGGGTAACAACACTATGAGTAATAACGTTCAGTACAATAACCGTATGATGAATAACTGATTTTGATTTTAAATTCCATAAACATGACCTAAAATTAATGATACTTTGCAACTGATGTCATCAACATTTCCTGGGGATGTAATGCTAACTGGAGGCACTACTCTGTCTGAAGCTCTGTTACTCAAATTACACTTTAATCTGAGTTTTAATTTAACACAATCTGACCATATAGAACGGGCATATGGAACTACAACAGGTGAGCTGATTTCTGCTGCTAAACAAGTCCCCCTCAAATAACATTACAGTCATAAGATAGCTAGCACTAACCAACAGTTTTCCAGTTTGTCACACTCACCTTTTTGTTGAACATCAAGCACCTAAACAGGACCATGAATGCTTGTATTGATCACAGTTTAAATCCATTTTGCTTTTGTTTTTTTCTTGAGTTTTCAAATGGTCTTCAATTTTTTGAAAAAAAGAAAGGAAAAATCACAAGGTACTGAAAAACATAGTGGATTTCTGCAGAATTAATGAGAAAAGCACTAAACTCTGTTAATCTGAGGTGAAAGAAATGTGATTTTGTTCTAAATGATGGGTGGCCAATGAGCTCCTTCATTTCACCTACATTACTGGCTGTGTTTACACACACACACTAAAACTCTGATGATTATCTGATTTATGGAGTTACACGATTATTGACATGTCATGTAGCCAGTTACATCTGATGTGAGTAATCTAATTTCTTTCTGACTGTTCAGTACGTTTTGACGAGGATAATTATGCAAAAATGGGCAAACTAATGAGACAAGATAAAGACAAATCATAAAAGAGAAAATGTTAAAGACTGACAGAGTTATTAACATTCATTGTACTTCCAAATACAACAGTTACTCTCTAAAAACTTTGAATAACTGACACTGATGATCAGATTTCTTTTGTGCTTGTAAACACACACCAAAAATTGGGTTATCTGATTATGCTAGTTATCTGATTTCTCCTGGCCATGTAACTGTACCCACTGAAATAAACTAATCTGATTGCATGGTTGTGTTTGAGTTTGGCTTGAGGCGGGATGGAGAAAGTGGGGACCAGACTGATACCTCTCTGTATAAATAATACAGAGAGATATCCATTCAATAAAATATCCTCTCATCATTCTGCATCTGTTAAAATATCCTGGATGAATTTCTCACATGGAACTGGAGTACCACACTCACTACGTTTACATGCACACCAGGAAAACCAGATAACTGGCTTAGTTCAATTTAGACAGTACATACTCAGATACCTGTTGCATGTAATAGCAGTATCTGTGAGTTGGTTTATTCACATTCTGGGTAAAACCGAAGGCATTACTACAACAGTCACTGATATTGCCAACATGTACGTTAAAATCTCCAACTATTACAATCCTTTCTCAAGCTAACACTAGGTTTGATATAAAGTCAGAGAACTCAGTAAAAAACTCAGAATAGAAACCAGGAGGTCGGTAGATTATTAAGAATAAAACAGCTTTTTTGTTTCTCCAATTTGGACGAATGATTGACAGTATGAGGCTTTCAAATGAGTGAAATGCATTGTTAGTTTTAGGACTAAGAAGTAAACTGGAGTGAGAGTGTGAAATGACACCATGCTCTGACAATTCAAGTGACTAGGAGTAGACTCATTTAGTCTGACATAATCATCTTGCTGGAGCCACGTTTCAGTCAGTGCTAGAAGATCTATGTTTTGGTCACCAATTAACTCATTTACTAAAAGAGATTTGGAGGAAAGAGACCTGTTTAGCAGTCCACATTTTACATGCTTATCCATTTGGTTGTTAATGGCACAAGTCAGTATTTTTATTTAAGTTTTGTGGTTGGAGACCTGCAATAGCATTTTTAAATGTGGCATATTGGTGTTTTTTGTACAAGGGACACACACAGTCTCTATCTGCTCTGAGTCTAAACAGTTGATTGATTGAATTTGGTTGTTTATCGCACTCAGAGTTCTCTGTGTAAACGTAATGAGTGGTGCTAGTCTCCATGGAGTAATGACAAACAGTCTGATCTGAAAAAAAACTGCTGCTCCCTGTGAACATAAACATAGCCCCTCTCTAATCATACAGACCAGGAATATGACTTGCAAACTTAATATATACCTAAAGTGCATATATCAGGCTTTCATGTTTTCTAAATATGACTTGGTTTGGTGGGATAGTACCTGTGGTAAATATTTATCATAGTTTTACATCAGTTAAGTGTCAGTTTGCTGAAAAAAAATGAGAAGAAAAGTGCAACAATACAGGAAGAAGCGCTGAGCTGTAAAACAGAACTGATACTTTGCAGCTGATGTCATCAACATTTCCTGTGGGATGATACTAACTGTAGGCACTGCTCTGTCTGAAGATCTGTTGCTTAAATTAGACTTTAATCTTTGTTTTAACACAGTCTAACCAGAAAGAACTGACTTAGTTTAACTACAACAGGGGAGCTGATTGCTGCTGCTAAACAAGTCCCTCTCACAAATAATTAATCACAAGCTAGCTAACATTACTGAAAATGTGTTGTTTAAATCCATGCTGTATTTTTTGAGTTTTCAGACTATATTGAAACTTAAAAATCAGGCTGTGCATTCCACTGTGTTTTATACTCCATTTTCAGTTGTGTGATTTCCAGTCTCTATTGAATAAAAAGTAAAAGGTAGCTGTTAAGTTGAAAACTACCACTCCATGGCATCACAAGCTCTCTGACCCTACAGGTTAGTTATATGATGTGCAAACATAATATATACTTAAAAGTGCACTATGTTATTTCTTTGATTTGAATGTTCCACAGAATGGCATTATATGTTTCATTATCAGGTATTGTTATTGTTCGCCTCTGCACAGATCTAAACTGTAACTTCACCTGGTGGCGTTACCTGTCTTCATGGGGATAGATAAATTTAACGCCATACTGTGGAACATTCTAGACAAAGCAATAACATCAGTGGAGACAAGCAGCACCAAAATAGATAGAGCACAGGTCAGAATTCTATTTGGTGTTTAACAGATTGCTTTATAGTTAATATTTGTAATTACTGGGCCTATCCACATGAAACTGAACCAAACATCCAACCAAAACAAAGTCTTCTCGATCAGTAGAAATTAACAAAACAGAATTTTTTCAGAATGGCTTCAGAAAGTGGTGCCATTATTCAACCCTGAAGTTGTGATTGTTGCAAATTGAAAGGACTTTAAGCCATAAGATATGGAGCCAATCCCAAACAAATTATTACAACATTTGTGGATTGTAAATTAAGGTATTTATTCCAAAAACACTAAATCCATCACACTTGCACAGACATTGCAGACAAATTAGTACTAAAAACTGGGACTAAACCCATAATAAATTGTACCATCCCAGGATTTGAAAAAGGACCAGACCAAGTCTACATCAGGACTAAAGTTATTGAAACGAATTCATCAAAAAGAGTAACAAACCAGAGCGTAATTAGGGTAGGGTCTTTTTTTATGTGCAGTGTGGGGGTTGAAAATGAGTGGTGCATGTGGTTAATGAACGAGTGATATAGAGCGGAGAAGAGGAGGGAGGGCCAACCCTTGGTTCTGCTAAAGTATGTCCACACATATATATGTCTCTGTGCTGCCTGTAAACTCTGCTTCTGACTTCAGCTGTGTTCTGACTGGAGCGCTGACGATTCCCTATGATATGTGAGTATGGTGATGCTGAAGTGGAAATTCTGACAGTTTACTTACCTGAGTTCTGACAGAAAGATATATAAAATATAAGATATATGAAAAAATAAATAATAATAATAATACTAATAAAAATCCATAACAATGTAAAGTATATACTATAGTTGTTTCTGTGTAGACTCTGCACACCTGACTGGGCGACAGGTGCGTTGGAGGAGAGGCACTGAAAGGTTTTAAGAAAACTCCCGCACACTGTCTCACTCTTGGTTCTCTTTTATTAGTACAACGTTTCGGTCCCTTCCTTCCTCAGGTATGAGTACAACCCCTTTCGCTCCCCTTATATAAGTTAAGGGACTGCCACCCATATACTATATAAAGTGCATATTCCACATTCACGTTTCAGTCTCTCAAATCTTACTGCTGGTTGCTTTGCATGTGCTGAGTTCTACTTGGCAAAGTAGGATTCTTGCTCATTATTCAGAGTATGTCTTTCATAGTTTGTATTTGGACGCAGCTGAGTGCATGCTGTTAAAAGTAATCATACAGTTGTGTGATGGTGATAGTAATGGACTGAGTTTACATGGTGGCTTATTGATTTACTTGCACCATTTTATTAACATTTTAGAGCCTTGTGATGTCTCTGATTTAGTGAGAGCTTAAAGGCCTGCAGTGTGTCCATAGCAATGCAGACATATTTCTGGAGACTTTTCTTGCTGGCTGAATGCAATTTTTCACTGACATCTAAACTACAAACAAAATTCCACTCCCATTCTGTTTCTGAGAAAGATCTGACTAAATATTATCCAGATTCAGAGACATGATGTAGTCACTCCACAAGTATTGGCTGTAAATAACCTCTTGAATTCTGCACATGCACAGGCTGCTGACCTTAAAGGGCACTTTTCTTTATGGTCTATGCACATATAAACGTGTTTGTACTAAAGTGCATGTTAGAAAAATTCTCTGTTGTCCTCCCTCATGAAGTCATAATGAACAGCATGTTGTTTTCAGTGTTAGAAAGATATTAAAGAAGATTTATTGTGCTTGTGTCTGCTCTATAATTATGTTTTATATTATAATTTGTACATTTTAAATTGCAATAATCAATACAGATAAATAAATCACCTCTGATGGATAGCTGCAGATCAAGCTAATGAGTAGTGGATTTTTTTTCATTTGTAACATGACAAATGACTATGTGACCCTGCCGAATCACTGATTAAGAAAATAAAATGAGAGAACAACATAAGTAGAGAGCAGTGGGTCTATGCCAGTGGCAGTGAAAATGGGGGTTGATGGATAACATGGTGTCTTGAAAATAAGCGATTAAAGATTGATCAAACATGCACAAATCACTCCAAATAAAACTTTGAGAGTGTAAATGAGAAGGGGAAACAAATGTAACATGGTTAAAAATTCTGAAAAGTCGATTTTACAGAGTAGGTCCGCTTTAAGGTGGAACTAAACATGAAATCACAATTTTTTTGCAAATAAACTCTGTATATGGTGTTTTAACAACATTGTCTACAGTTCCTAGTTATTTGTGTCAATTTTTGTGCAAACTTACATACATTGCAGCTTTCTGGTCAAAAACAGTGTCTGTCTTCAGTGGTCACAGCAATTTCAAGTACTACATGACATCACACAGGACTGCCCTGTTTACAGCCAAGTGTTTCTGATTACAAACACCTGGCTACAGGGGCGGAGTTTAAAGAGTGGATACCTCTTAGGCCAATCACACTGTTCTTTATATCTATAGATCATGCCCTCCTCTCCCCTCACTCTTCCCTTTAGTCCTCCAGGTACTGCCCAGTTTAACAGCTCTATTTGAAATGTGGTTGCAGGTGGAGATTAGGTGTTTAGTCCCACTTTAAAGTCAGGACAGCTCAAGTTGGAATAGTGTCTTTTCTAGCTTGCATGCAATAACATTTCCTCATTTAAAATACCTGGAGTTCTGTTTTAATGCATACATGTTTGAATAATCCTGAATAGCCTACTGAATGTAAACCCTATGATACTTCAAAGCACTAAACCCCATCCACGATACTTCTCTGTGTTTTTGCAGTGCAGACACCTTCACCAGACCAGACACATTCTTATCATTTATGTGCTCAAATTGTCTTCATCGCCAACTATACAACTCCAATGGTAACAGCCACTATATTAGCAGATTCGGTTGATTCTGACCTTGCTTATGACTATAACTCTCTACGGATGCTGAGGATACACCTTTGTTCAAAAAGTGGCAAAAAGTTCAACATTTTGTCAGTATAAATAAACATAAATCATTTTTTTCACAATAGCTGCCATTATTCAACCTCAAAGATGTGATTTATTGTCAGCTGAAAAGACTTTAAGCGAGAAGATTAATATGACAAGTTTGAGGAGCCAGTCCCAAACAAGTAATGATAAGCTTCAGCATTTGTGGATCATACATTTGGAGATTTCTTCCAAGAACAACGAATCTCCCATAGAGTTATATAGGCCCCTGCCCTCCTTATGACACTAACTTATGACATCATCAAATTCTAAAAAAACACAATCTATTCAGAGAGCATTTATGCACAAGGAATACAATTTTCAGAATTTCTATCTGTTTATCTATTTATTAATTATTGTGTAAATGAGTCAGGAAGTAAAATTACACAAGCACAAAAGCACAAAAATTGCTAAACTGGGGCAGAATTGGTAAAAATATTTAGCCAAGTCCACTCTGCTCTGAGTGTGAGTGTCACCAAAACAAAACTGGTCCCCCACCGCAATCACAGCTGCACTGGGTGAACTCTGAGGGAGGTGTAACCTGTTATATGCACTTTAACTTACACAATAAAACAATGTCCTCTTTCTCTATATAATTGACTTGACTTTTAAGGGATGGCATAAATCATGGCAGCCAGTTATCCCTCCCACATACAACAGGCCTGTAATCCCTCTGCACTCCTGACCCTGGTTCAGAAGTTCCTCTTTCGAGCATCTCCAAAAACTGTCGGACAAGATGGATGCTCTGCCTGAGATAAGGGTGGAAACTAACCACTGCACATCCTGCCTCCTCCAGTCCCCTACTCACATACAGAGTGAGAGGAAAAAACATAAACAATACTGGTTCAGCGTCCGTGCTCCAGCTGGTGGGACACTTTTCCACTTACACACAGGAAAAGTCTTCTGGAGAGCTGGACATGGTGACCCAGTCTAAACCTCAACAGACTAAAGACGTGTCCAAACTCACTCTTCAGAGGTGGGTATTACTCAATAACATTCCCTTGAGTAACTTTTTTAAAGTATATTACGTTATTTTCTATGTTAAAATGTAATTAAAAACACACCTGGAGTTGTGTTTTCTTTCATTCATGTTTAACACACAAACCCTGCATATTTAGGCTGAGTTCTTCTCTCAAACATGTTTTTAAACTCCATACACCTTCACTAGAATATTTGGATAATTTCATCCCTGGAATTTCCTATTCTCTAATTCTTTATTTAACAAAAGGTAAAAGGTAGCTGTTAACTTCCACTGCATGACATCACAAGGTGGAACAGAGCATTTTGAGCTTTTAAGATGTAGACAGACTAATAATAAAGGATTACTCAAACATGTGTGAATGAAGCAAAATCCAATTCCAAATGTTTTTGAGGAGGTAACAACATTCTAACATGGCTCACAAGAGTCAATATTGTGCAATGTAGGACCTTTAAAGGCACTGTACTTTATGGAGTGCTTTTCGAACAGCATACTTTTACAAACCAAGTCACTCTCACCAGGATCGCATTACGTTGCCTAGGCCCAAAGTAGTAACCCCAAAGATAAGATTCTAGGGAGGCAGAGGAGAGGGGTGTCCTTCTCATTTATCCAGTCCTCCTTTATTTTTCTTCCAGCTGATCATCTCAGCATCTGAAGAGCTGAGCAGTGTCCTGCCCCTCTCCTGTGCTCTAAGGCCACACAATGAGCTGTGCTTGTCCATACAGAGACCCATGTTTTTGTTTTGTTTTTTGTTTGTTTTTTTAACCTTTTCTTTCATTTACAGATAAAATCCATCAGTCTTAAATGTTACCAAGTGTATCAGTGCTGCTCCTTAGTATGTAGCTCATCCTTTCAGGGAATCTTTGGGAATCCTAACTCATTTGGTCAAAACAAACCATGCAATTATTTATTGTTAATCTATGATTTATGTGTATTTTTTATTAATCACATGAGTTAATGTGTTAGTTTGCAGTGAACACAATTTGAGTGCAGAAATGCTCAGAATGAGTCCAGTAATTGGTTTATGGATGGCCAGGTTTCATTATCTGTTACATAATTGCAACAAAGTGATTTCTCAGGGCTGGGAAGAGTTCAGAGAGGCCATGGAGGAGGACTATTGGTTGGCGCCAAAGAAATTCTTATTTCTTTTTTTTTTCTTAATTTTATTTATTTGTAAAGGGACAGCACATATTAATGAACATTTAAAAAAGTAAATATGTAAAGATTATAGCCTGCGTGGCTAATTTCCATCTTCAGTCCCTCTGCAGGCTGATGTAAAACAGTCTACAGGACAGGGAAAACAACAGCAACACAAATGCAACACACCAGCACACTCACTATACAAACAACACACTCTCTGTATATATAATCATAGAAGAGTTCATTTGAAGTTAGTTAAAAGTTAAATCAACAACTGCTCAATATAAAAATGTCATATTTGACCCTCGAGCAATGCTGCCAGTGTTGAGAGCTCTCAATATGCTCTCTATATGAGCAGGCAGTGTGTTCCACGTCTGACCTGCTCGATAAACAAAAGAGAGTTCTCCAAAATTCTGGTAAACTGTCCAATGCCTCAGGAGGGGGAAGCAATGCTTCACCCACCCCATGCTTCGGGAGTATGGGTTCTGGGGCCTGCTCAATCTACATTCCTATCCTCACCTATGGTCATGAGCTTTGGGTAATGACCAAAAGGACAAGATCGCAGATACAAGTGGTCGAAATGAGTTTCCTCCCCAGGGTGACTGGGCACTCAGTCACATGCGAGAAACTCAGAGTAGAGCCACTGCTCTTCCATGTGGAGAGGAGCCAGCTGATGTGGATTGGGCATCTGTTCTGGATGCCTTCTGGACAGGGAGAAGGCCCCAGGGAAGACTATGTCTCTTGGCTGGCCTGGGAATGCCTTGGGATTCCCCCAGAAAAGCAGAAGGAAGGGTGTGTGGAGCAGGATGCAGCATTCTAAGCAGGGACGCTTAGACTGCTGCCTCTGCAACCCAGCCCTGAATGAAGTGGAAGAAGATGGATGGATGATTCCTGAGTCTTGAGAAAAGATGACCTTGTAAACCGAATTCATGAAATAAACAAAAATGAAGCAAACTGCTTGCCTGGCAAATCCAGAATGATATCAATCTGTATAAAAATACAGAGAGCTATCAGTTTGGTCCACACGTCCTCCGTTGCATCTCAAGCCCGGTCAAAAGTGATCGTGCAAACAGATTTGTTTGTTTTTTTTCAGTGACACATGTGAAACAAAGGAGCTCATTGGTCACCTATGATTTACAAATAAAAGCAAATTTATCTCACCTCAGATTAACAGAGTTTAGTTTTGCTCATAGGTTCTGCAGAAATCCACAATGTTTTTCAGTTCCCTGTGATATTTTTTTCCTTTATTTTTTTTATATGGATGGACCATGCTTGTCCCCGATTGGCTAATCCATCTGTCAATCACACCCATCTGAAAATGGGCAGATTCACTGGTGACCAGACTCACATCGTTGTAAAGTACTGAAGAAGTGTGTTTTCTGGATTCCAGGCAAGCAACTCCAGGTTTGTTATATTATTTGCATATGTCCACTTAAAAAAATCACTACATGTGCATACAGTAATATTATTTTCTGGGAGAACATGCAGATGGTTTATACTGTTCAAGTAATTAAACTAGTTCAATATCAAAGATGAAATGTTTCAGACTCACCCCATGCAAAAATGCTGAGAATCTGTGCCGTCAGATATTAATTGTGTGACCTAGAGGAAAACCAGCGGCTCTCGGCATTAGTGGCTGCAGTTACATGCACACTCAAAATCTGTTTATTATCAGAGTTGTAAGACTCTTAAAATGACATGTGAACTGCAACATTTGGTGTGAGTAATCTGATTTCTTTCTGACCATGGTCCCTCTGATTACACACGAGATTTTTTGTCATTTAAATACTTAAAAGGTCCAACTGCGAGGTCAGCTCTGCTCCTGATTCCTCTCACACATCTGTCCTGCATTGCCACCTGCTGGCCTCTCAATGGTAGAAGAGAGGGGTGGTGAGATGAAAGCCTGTAGGAGCCTGGAGTTGGGATTGGAACAACCATTCTGCGTTATAATATTTACCGGTCAAAATTAGGGATGCACCAATGCTGATACTGTTATCGAATATCGGTGCTATCGGTTCCATGATATTGGTTAAGCACTGATACTGTTATCGAATATCAGTGCTGATATTGAAAAAATTGCTGGATCAGCTATCGGTTCCATGATATTGGTTAAGCCGTTACTTTGGTTGGACCTTTAATGGATGTAATAAGATTATTTACAGGTGGATTTTGTCTTAGAATGTCTCATAATGTTTGAACTTTTATTCATTCACAGTGGTTCACTAGTTATTTGAAGGATAAATAACAGTATCATAACACTATTCGATCTCTTGTGTAGTAAGTTAACTGTGTTTTAACCCTGGAGAACCCAAGAACCCTTTTCTTCTTTGGAAAATTATGATGCAATGCATTAAATTACTGCTATAAGTTCAGTGAACACTGAAATATCATTTTTTTCAATGATCCTTTATTCCCTAATTTAGGATCAGGGACAAATTTGACCCATTGGGCTTTAGGCGTATCATTTCAAAGAATCACAATAACAAACACTGTCAATCCAAACTATTTTAAATTTAGGAAAATAAACAGTCAACCACACAGATACAATGAGGCATGAGACAATGTTCTCTTTTGCCATTTTCGATCCCTACATTCGTAGTGGTTAATATCTGGTATCGATAGATACTTAAAGTAAAAAGTATCAATATCGGTATCAGCACTGGAAAAGGTGGATCAGTGCATTCAATATTAAATTAATCTCTCCAAGCAGATACTATGTGCAGGCTCCAAATTGCATTTCAAATGCTAGCACCCTAAAAAAGAGGGGATGTTATACAAAACTGACTTTTTGGAGCTTTCTACCATGTTATAATGTTCCTTTATCAAAAACATACTTGAAGAGTTTTTAATGCCATCCTTGCATGTTTGAGTAATCTAGCTATTTATAGGCTATGTCACCCATGCCCCCACACAACAATAAACATACATGATACAAAACAATGCACTGCAACTTCACAAACCTGATGTGATGTGCAGTAGTTGCATTAGTTGGATGCACACTGATTTTGCTGTCATACTGCTCTGAAGGGGGAGAGACTTAATGCAGAGAGCAAAGAGAGAAGGGCTCAGAGGGTCAAAAATGAAACTAAAACTTATTAAATATTTTAATACCTTGTTTTTGGGTTTGTTTGTTTTTTTGCAAATATAGCATTTTCAAAAAATAAAAGGCAACATGATTGTCTAAATATGTTATGTGTTAGCAATTAATAGAAGTGTAATACCCCCTCTTTAAATGTTCACATTCTTAAATATGGAACCTCTGAACTACAGAAATATGCATTATAAGACACATTATGATATACTATGCTCATAATAGCCAATGTAAATTGGTCCACTTTTTGTCCACTAGATGGCAATATTGTATTATTGAGTATCACAACCACCACCTAGATTGCTCCACTATTTGATGGACATGCCTTCTTTGTTTTGTTTTGTCTTCAACTTTAAACTCCCTCTGTCCTTCCTCCTGACACTGGAATCAGATGGAAATTATTGTGCCCTAATTAACCAGCGTAATGAGCAATCACGCATTCTCATTGAGCAGTGATTCCAGACAACAGACACCCACACACACACACACACCCACACACCCACACACCCCCACACACCCACACACACACACACGCACACACACAGGGTTAGACACAGGGTTAGACATGGGAGCACAGGTGTTTACAGGGGCTCTGCTGTTTGCCCCCCTCCCTGCCCCTCGCTCTTCCTCCCCATCACTCATTTAGACTAATAAAGATTTGAACAGGAGTGGCACATGCGTTGAGAGACTACAGGAGACTTGTAAACAAAGCATAAGCGTTTTGCATTTGCAGTGTTTTTGAGCATACTTTACATCAATTTTAAAGGGAATATTACAGGTTTTCATGTTTTTTTATAATTCTGACTTGGTTTGGTGGGATAGTACATGTGGTAAATATTTATCATAGTTTTACATCAGTAAAGTGGTAGGAGAATAGCACTAAAATACATGAAGTAGCAGTGAGTTCTAAAATGGATTACCTCCACCCATGTCATCAACACAGAAAAGTCCATTAAAAATTGACAATGCACAATTCACACAGGAAGGCATTATAGAGTTATCATTTATCATAACTATTGTGTAATTATAGAATTACCTGTATGTATGTCATATCTGCTGCCCATGTCCAAGGAAGTAAAATGATAAACTTCACCACAAAAGCTAGCTAGCTTAAAAACTAGAAACAATTAACAAGATATTTAGGAAAACCTTAAATATAATGATGTTTTAGTGAAATAAGTAGTCTTTCCTGTCATATGCACCCTAAACCCTAACCCTTAACTCTCTACCCTAAAGCCTAAACCCTAACGCCCTAAGCCCTAACTCTAAACCCTAACCTCTTAAACCCTCAACCCTATCACCCTAAACCCCAGCCCCTAACACTGAAAAACCTAAACCCTAATCATAGACCATACCCCTAAACCCTAACACCCTAAACCCTGACCTTATACCGTAAAGCTCTAACATCCTAACCCTAAATCCTAACCCTAATACCCGAAACCCTAACACCCTTGACCCTAACACGCTAAACCATAACACCCTAAACCTTAACAGGCTAACCCTAACCCCCGACACTCAACACCCTAAACCCTAACCTTTACACCCACCCTGACACTCAACAGCCTAAACCCAAACCCTACACTCTAACCCTAACACCCTAAACCCTAACCTTTACACCCTAACCTCACCCTAACAACCTAACCCTAATATCCTATCCCCAAACACCCTAAACGTAAATCCTAACCCTAAACCCCATATCCTAACCCTATCACCCTAAACACCCCAACCCTACACCCTAAACCCTATCACAATAACTTTAAACCCTACCCCTAACATGCTAAACCCTAACACCTTAACCTTAACATCCTAACTCTAACATCCTAAAAGCCTAAACCCTAACACCTTAACCCTCCAAAACCTAAACCCTAACACCCTAACATCTAAATCCAAGCAACCTAACACCCTGAAGCCTAACATCCTAACCTTAAACCCTAACACCCTAAACTCTAACCCTAAAATCCTAACTCTAACACCCTAGCAGCCTAAACCCTTACAGCCTAACCTTACAAAACCTAAACCCTAACATCTAAATCTAAACAACCTAACACCTTAAAACTTAAACCCTAACCCTAACAACCTAACCTTAACCCTAACCTCCTAAACTGTAAACTCTAACCCTAACATCTGAAACCCTAAACTCTAACACCCTAAATCCTAAAACATAACAGCTAACACTCTAAACACTAACCCCCTGAACCCTAAAACTGTAACCCTAACACCCTAATCATAAATCCTAACACCCTAAACCTTATATCCTAACCCTTTGCCTACAACGGCCTGCTGCAGCCTCCCACCTTCACCCATTTATGCAAATTAACCCTGTGATCTAAGAAACAATTACTACATTAAACTGACAAATTAAAATAAAAATAATAACCAAAATTTAACTTTAGCAAAAATAACTAATACACTTAGCAAAAACTTAATAGACAACAATATATTTAACTGCCTGTGTGGGGTGAGAGTTGAGTATCACTCACCATTACAACTCCAGTTGTGGAAAACTGGAGGAGATTCTTGCAGGGGGAATCGCCACCGATGGATCCCTCTGAAAATGACCCATTCCTGAAGAATCAGTCTGGAGTTTGGTTGGTGCTGATCTTGTCCTTGGATAACTTGGGATGGGAACCAGAGGCACACATTGGAACCTCTGTCTTTAAAGTGCCAAAGGCGCATATAGAAGCCACCCAAATACTTGCCTTTAAATGACAATATTGTTGGAATATAATCACTTCATCTCTGGTTTAGTCCAGTTCTGGTTCAGTCCTGCTGTAATACTACTCGCATAAAACCTAGTGTAGTCACTCCCAGCAGCATTCAGGGGGCACTGGCTGATATCCGCCTGTTGTGTCTGTAACAGAAGCAGTGGGTCAATCCACACAGTCCCTTCACAATAACCCTCTAACAGTCACTGTGATACCTGTTATGTGACCTGTCATGTGACTCAGCACAGGCACCACAAGAACAAGAACAAC
>KN472530.1:4257-24914 GCA_000787095.1 Periophthalmodon schlosseri
CCACAGGTGAATACTGTCATTGTGTCCTTGGGCAAGACACTCCCACCTCTCCCCATGTCTGCATACACTGATGAACGTGTGTGTGTGAATGGTTCCCTGATAAAAAGTGCTTTGAGAGCCTTAAAGGTAAAGCGCTATATAAATGTGACCATTTACCATTTTACAGTTTTATACCGTAATCCCTGACGGCTCAAAACCTGGTAACACTTTCCTCGGTTTGCTGCATCTACAGTTTAAGGTTAAAGTACATTATTGTCACCATAGAGAAATTTATCCTCTGTATTTGACCCATCCTTCAATGCTTTTGGGGCAACCATCAGGGGCAGGGGTCAGGACTACCTTAGCTGAAGGATTTTTCCTACGCTGCATGTTTGGGTTGATGCTGGAAACCTGAGTTCCTGGAGGAAACCCACAAAAGACATGAGGGGAAACTTGCAAACTCTGCAAAGAAAGACCTGGGAGAGTGCAACAGCCACCTTACCTGGAGAGACAGAACCACATGCTTTGACAAACCTGTTATTTATCTCAGGTAAAAAGAAGTTATATATTTTGTTCTGAATGATACGAGAATTTTCGAGAGGAGAGCTGTTCTCTATTTGAGAAACAGCTACAAATCAGCTGCTGTGTTTGGACCATCTCAAGTTAGGACTCAAGTCACGCTCTTTGGTCCGATTCCAGACCCTTCTAGACTCAAACAGGATGTAGAAGGGACTGGCTGGTCAGGCAAATAGATGCCCAGCCACTGCGCCGCTGTCGAAACAGGTGCACTACGTTCCAACCCCCAGTCACACAGTCGACAAAACTCATCGACTCATTCATAAAAGAACTGCGCTGTTAGAACCCAGTGCCAGCTCCTCTCACATACATTTAATCCTGTCACATAAAAGCAGTAATTCAAACCCCTCATCTTACATAACGCACACAACGTCCTCCACCACAGCTGTGCTCTGATACACCCCACGTGCCTCCCCTGGATCCCAAATAAACAAACACATAAGACCCATAAGACCAAGGGATTCTCACTCTGCAGTGCCCTCACAGTCCACCGGGGGCAGCGTGAGTGGGGAGCGAGGTGTGTGGGCAGAAGAATAGAGAATTCAGCCGCAGTATTAAACAGCCTGACACAGTTATTTGCAGAGCACCCCTCCAGTGAGAGACAGGTGTACAGACATCTAAACATATTGGCTTTCATCACATTGGAACAATATGGTCGTCTGTAACGGGCGGCTCCTGTGGCTGGAGGCACAGCTGCTGAAAAACCACAGCTCTGCATTTATGATAAGGTGATGTAAGGTAATGTAAGAGTGAACTTAATCGCTGCATTTGACCCCATAGAGTGTATATATAAATGGACATAGCTAACCCGCTAGCCGCCACGTTCCAAATAGGAAATAAGCATGGACGCGCTTCCAGCTCCATCGACTCTGGCTCCAATTCACTTTACATTGAAAAACTCGCCCCTCTCTCTGTAACTGTTGCTGTCAGACTTGTCATTTTGGTCTTAAAATGTTCGTATTAACCCGCTCTACATGATTCCATGTTTTTTTTATTTCACTATTGTGTCTGTAAATCAAGATATGAACATTAATATCAGACAAATCAGGCACCTTCTTTCCCCGAGGTCGCTCCAAGATGTGAACATTAATAAAAGACAAATGAGGCGCCTTCTTTCCCCGAGGTCGCTCACACTAGCGTTAGCAACAGGTTTGATTGACAGCGTTGCTAAGCGTCCGCTCCCTGCTAAACCAGCGCTGCAGGCAGGAAGGGGCGTTACCTTTAACAGCCATGCTCCGGATTGGCTCTTTGGTTGTTATGATACTCGCAATCAGAATTCCAAATATGGAACTCCGAATTGGCCCCTATAGCTGCTCTGGCCTCGATGAGCTTCATTTGACTGAAGCCAAACACTATGGGCGACGTCACACTCACTTAGTCCACTTCTTTACACAGTCTACATTTCGTTGCTACAGAAGTTGAACCTGTCAGGAGCATTGGGCACTAAGGCACCAGAAGTATGTGATCACATTTGTAAACGTTTTTAGAAATAAGGTTAAGGTACAGTTAATTGTCCATGTTCGAAAATCTGTCCTCCTCAGGAGCAGTGGGGACCAATCTCTAGATCTTGAGCTAGTCTTGGTCAGGACAACCTTAGCTGGAGGATTTTGCCTATCGTGCATGTGTGGGTTGTCAAATACCATGGCCCCATTCCAAAGCATACGCACCAAGACTTAAAGGGCCCATGTTACGCTGTTTTCTGATCTATGTTCTAATGTTGTTTCCTCATCACAAACAGACCTGGAGTTGTGTTTTGTTTCATTCACCCACGTTTAACGCACAAACCCTGCATATTTAGGTCGAGCTCTTCTCTCAAACAGAAAACACTGCTCCACCTTGTGATGTGATGTGGTAATACATGAAGTGCTCCACTGTGTTTTTAAACTCCCTACACCTTCACAAGAATCATCTGGATGATTTCACCCTGGAATTACCAATCTCTACTGAACTAAAGGTAAAAGGTAGGTGTTAACCTGGAAACTGCCACCACATGACATCACAAGGTGGAATAGAGCATTCTGAGCTTTGGAGATGGAGACAGACTAATAATAAAGGGTTGCTCAAATGTGTGATGAAACAAAACACAACTCCAGGTATGTTTTTGAGGAGGTAACATTATAACATGGCTTAAAGTTCACAAGAGTCCATTTTGACCTTTCAACATGAATTCAAATGGATTACTTCCATGAGACCAGAAAGAGCAGGGATTCTGGTCAGGAATATCTAAGCCTCAGATATTCCCTGTTGTTTTCCCACCAACTGTGCCGGTTAATCTGCACGGAGTTTATGGATCAGGTAATGCATTTCAATGAAGAGCCAATATGTTACGTTCACATTTTAGAATTTGATGATGTCATTATCTCAGATGGGGAGCATTGGCCTGTTTGACTCTACGGGAGATTTACTGGTTTTGAAAGAAATATCCAAAATAGAAATCCACAAACATTGAATCTTATCATTATTTGTTTGGGATTGGGTCCGCAAACCTGCAAAAAGTGCTCCACTGTGTTTTTAAACTCCATACACCTTATACACTAGAATCATTTGAGTGATTTCAGCTCTGGAAGTGCTATTGTCTACTCAACAAAAAATAAAACGTAGCTGTTAACTTGAAAACTGCCGCTTCATGACATCACAAAGTGGAACAGAGCATTTTGAGCTTTGGAGATGTAGACAGACTAATAATAAAGTGTTATTCAAACATGTGTGAATGAAACAAAACACAACTCCACATATGTTTTTGAGGTAACAGCATTATAACATGGGTTAAAGCTCAGAAGAGTCCATTTTGCGTAATATAGGACCTTTAAAAGTACAGTGGATATATTACCACATGACATCACAAGGTGGAACAGAGTGTTTTCAGTCTGAGAGAAGAACGCAGCCTAAATATGCAGGTTTTGTGTGTTAAACATGTGTGAATGAAACAAAACACAACTCCTGGTGTGTTTTTGACGAGGAAACATTATAACATAGATCAGAAAATGAGGTTATATGGGCCCTTTAAGAATTTTCTCCACACCTGTTAACAAGTATAACACACACACACACACACACACACTTGAGATTTGCTTTGAGGAGGATTTGCTCCACTGCACATGTGCGAGGCTGATTTGCAGAATCAGTGGGGACAGTCCCGTTGGCCTCTCAGCCAAGGGGGGAGGAGAGGTGCTGAGTGGGAGACATGAGAGTGAGAGAGAGAGAGTGATAACATGGCACATCAGCTGCAGAGGAGCTGCTAAACATGTGCCAAAGACCAGCCCACTCCAGAGCCGCCGTTTGAGAGGGAGCACAGAACAAACAGTCTATGGGAGGTGTTTTTAAGTCTTACTTGTCTTTATTTATACGGGGAGGCCCAACGAGAGCACTTAGACTCTCTTTTTTCATGGGTGTTCAAAATACAGGAAAAATACAAACAAAAAACAAATAAAATAAATATTAAAAAGTATATAAGTGCATTTAAAACATTAAAAACAGGAGCAGGTGTGGGTGTAAAAGTTTGTTACAAGATTATGTATTTGAGTTTGTGGTACTAAAGTATCCACTTTTGCTTGTCCTTGAAATGTTTTCCATTTTTGGTGTGGGCAGTTTTTAGAAATAGACAATCACGAGATCTTGTATTAAAAGTTCCCGTATCAATGATTAACAAGCAAATGAGATACTGAGTCAGTCTATCGTCGTGGTCCCTTATAAATACATTTTATACAGTGTTGTTCTCTTCTGACACATAGCGATGGCCAACGTTCTTTTTCGTAGCGTGAACAGTGATGGGTTTTAAATTCATCACCTGTTATGAAACAAACGGCAGAGTGAAAGAGTGAATCTAAAGGTTTCAAAGTAGAGGCTGAATCTGGTAGAAAGAGATTATACTTAAAACGGGGATGTTACACTTTTATGGGGGAGTCATTAACATATTTAGATTTTGAAAAAATGCTATATTCACCAAAAACAACATATTAAAGCTCCCGCAACACAGTCAACATGCTTTTCACAAATTAAACTGCTCCACATTTCATCAGGTTTGTGAAGTTGTAGTGTATTGTTTTGTATCATTATCTTCATTGACAATTGTCTTGCGGGAGCGTGGGTGATGTAAGTCTGTGGGCGGAGCATTGGACAGGATCGTAGCGCTAACAACAACTAGCACTAGATTACATGGTTGACATCTGAAACCTCCTCAGGCATGTTTTGATGAGTAGAAAAGTTTAAAATAGTTTAAACTATGCAGAGTAGGGGCAGAACGCTTTGTCTCCAGAGTCCGGGTTCCTGTGTCAGACTCATGGTGGCTGAGTGGTTAGTAATCTCACCTCACAGCAAGAAGGTTCCGGGTTCGATCCCTGGGCAATCCTGGAGTTTGCATGTTTTTCCCTGTGTCTGGGTGAGTTTCATCCACGTACTTTGGTTTCTACCATCAGCCAAAACACGCACAATAGGTAAAATCTGATGAGCTGAGGTGGTCCTGACCAAAACTAGCTCAAGATCTGGAGATGGGCCCCCTGCTCCTGACAGGTTGCCCCAGCAGAATTGAAAAATAGGTCAAATACAGAGGACAAATTTCCTTACAGGGTCAAAAAAGTGTACCTTGGCCTTCCTTAACATTTGTGTGGCAGAGTGGTTAACACTTCAGCCTCTTTTGGGTCTGCAGTGCTAGCAGTTCAGACACTGGCGCGGATAGTAGTGATGTGATGTTCGTGAACGAGTCGGCTCTTTTGAACGATTCCTTAACGTGAACGGTTGGATCCCGATCTCATTTTTTAAAAGCGGCGAATCTTTTTTCTTTGTAATTTGTCTGCATTTTTACACTGATTAACACTGAACCAACACAAGAATCAACACAGAAGCAGAGAACATATTTGGCATCATATTAACAGTTACTTTTAAAACTATTATTATCGTTTTATTTCGATTATGCATAATTTGAAAGAGTAAACACTCTTCCACTCTCAGTTTGAACCAGTTTAAACACATTTAAGCCTTGATCGTTTCTCTCTGTGATTAGTTTGTTGTTAAAATGAGTTCTCAAATTGGCATAAACAAATAGTAAAAGAGCCAGCCTTTTGAACGGCTCTTTGAAATGAATGGATCCAAAAGATTCGGATCCCATAAAAGAGCCGAAAGTCCCCTCACTAGTGGATAGGATAGAAAGTCCTTGTTCTGTTCTGTTCTAATTTCTTTCTTTAGCTGTATCACATTAGTCGATATTGTTTATTATGAAGCATTACTGTCTAAACAGGACCTTAGTTTGTCAGAACATTAACACATATTATTTACCTCCCTCTGCACTGGCTCTAACACGCACAGCCCTATGACCACATGACCACCTGCTCCCCCACAGAACAGCCCTGGACATTATGGACTGATTTTGGACTGACCCTCTCGAGTCCTGCTCGGGTCCGCACCGGCTTGAGTTTCCACTGGAGCATGTTTCTGCAGCAAATCACAGTGACACGGGGCCACTTTTACAGGCCCGAACATAATGTCTCAGTCGCGGTGCTGTCGCCACGGTGTTGGACTTCACTGTGGCTGAATTTAGCCTGTTAGCATGTAGGGTCAAGGGTCAGCAGCGACGAAGGGGTCCCCGAGCACGGCAGAGGGAACTTTTCTATGTAAGGTCGAAGGAGAGCTGCAGGTCAAGTACTTTTTATGGTCAAATATAGTTTTAGCTTAGTACGTAATTTTACTTTAAACAACACACATTAGCAGAACACATATTATGAAAAATTTACTTTTTTTAACCTGTTATACTGTTGTCCCCTCATCAAAAACATAGTTTGAGTTGTATTTTGTTTCATTCACGCTTGTTTTATTAATCCATTAATCTAAAGACGTCTTCTCTGAGCACTCAAAAATGCTTTGTTTGCATTTTTCCCAGATTGTGAAGTCATAGGTAAAAATCCAGACTTCTTCTATGCAGTTTTTAAGCCCATAAAGTATCACCAGATTCATTCTGCGATCAAATTCAATAGAGCCAACAGACATATGGCTCTATTAGCATTGAAAAGCATTGTTCATTCCTGTAGCTGACAGTCACGGAAAAACTGGAAACTGAGATGTAGTTTATATCATTTTCCAAATGCAGACATTTAAGTTAAAAAATGCGAAATACTCATCCTAAGGTAACCAAAAGCATGTTTAAAAGGGAATTAGAGCCACAAAAATGTATAATATGAGTGTTTTAATTACATGTGAAGCACTTCTGGTTTACATGAATGAAAAATCTATTGATATTGTCATTTAAATTCCCCCCTTTTTCATCAGGAGTCACTGCCTTGAATTTCTGTGGTGCCATTTTCAAACTGTAACAGGAAAAGCCACTGGGTGAAGCGCCTTGCCCATGCACACAACAACAGTGCGTGCCTCATGAGAGAGAACTCATGCTGGTACAAAGTGAAGCTTTTTGCCCCAGTATTATGAAGTATAAAGTAATTCAGTTCAGATTTGACTGTTTGATTTCATTTCAAACCAGTGTATTGATTGTTTGCGGTGACATCATGCTGGGTGTGTTCTGCCTGCAGCTATATCTATGACGGAATGTTCAGCAGTTACCATGATGACACAACGCACACATTAGCAAACACTGCCAAAAAAGTTTTAAGTTTGTCTGAAAACTCAAGAAAAAATACAAAATTGATTTAAACAACACTTGCAGAAGCCTGTGATCAATGTCTGCGTTAATGGTCCGGTTTAGGAGTTTGAATTTCAACAAAAAGAGAGTGAAAGACTGAAAAACTGTTGGCTAACGCCAACTAACTGTAACGTCAGATGAGAGAGACTTGTTTAACAGCACAAGTCAGTTCAGTTCCAGCTAAGCCAGTTCTTTACGGTCAGATTGTTAATACAAAACTCAGGTTAAAGTCTCAGATCTTAAAACTTGTATAACAGCTTCAGACAGAGCACGGCCTACTAAATAAAGCCATAATTTCCACTAATAAACTGCATCATTGACCGAATCCCTTGTTATGAAACTGCTCAGCTCCTGTTCCTGTCTGAATCAGGGACCTGCCATGTGTAATGTAATATGGCGAGGGCAGCCCTTTCAAACCCCACCCCGCTGCAGCGCCTTTCCACTCGCGGTGCCAGGGTTCCGGGACGCTCTGTACAGTAGGATCAGATGACAAGTTTTGCAGTGTAAGGTTCCTCTGATTAAAACTGTGCCAATATTAACGCCGCATGTGACAGAACAAGTGGAAAAGAGGAGGGAGTCTTTTCAGCACATTGTTAGGGGCGTTTAGCATCAAGGTATAGCGTAAGAGCGGGTGAGCCGTCTGCGTTTGACCCATCCGTCGATGTCGCCGCAAAAGGAAACCAGCGGAGCGGTGAACTGGGAGCCGTGTCGAAATCTTGAGCCAAAATTCTGTTCAGGAGGAGCAGTTGGAGAATTAACTAACTCTGCATATTTTAAAATAGATTTATAAATTATGAGCACTGGAAGAAACCCACACAGAGAGCCCGCGAGACACGGCAACTATTCTGTCACCAATATCGCCAATATCCGAATCCAAGTAGTTCATAGTCGACTTTCGACATGGTATTTAGAGCCTAAACTTTAATCTCATAGGACTATATAAATGAGTGAAGCCATTGTGGTTAAAGACGCAGCAAGTCCAGAGCCTATTACTTTCCATGTTATTTATACAATGTGCTGTATGCTAATCGGCCTGATCATTGTTACAAGCATTTGAACATTATCAAATTTGCTGCTTTAAATAGAGGTCTTAAATGCACCACCGGGACTCTCTGCTAAAGGATTAGGCACCTGTTTGACTCTTGAACCATGTTATAATGTTCCCTAATCCAAACTGGAGCTTTCGTTCAATTATTTCAACTATCCTGCATTTAGTACAGAAGTATCAGAACAGATGCCCGAGCCGCCTCAGCCGGCTCCTCTCGACGTGGACGTGAGCTGATCTCTAAGGGAGCGCCCAGCCACTCTGCGGAGGAAACTTATTTCAACCGCTTGTATCCGCCATCTTGTCCTTTCGGTCATTCCCAAAAGCTTAAGACCATAGGTGAGAGTAGGAACGTTAACGTAGGTTGAACAGTAACTTAGACTGGACTTAGCTTCTTCTTCACCACAACAGTTGGATAAAGCAACTTCATCACTGCAGACATGTCCCATTGGGAGGACGCCCTGGGAACGCCTCAGGATCCTCCCGGAAGAGCTCTGGGAAGCTGGGAGGAGAAGTGGAAAGTCTGCATCTGTTTTTAGACTGCTGCCCCTGTGCACTGGTCCTGGGCAGTGCTGAAGCTTTAGCCCAAAACACTTGTTCAATGGTTCAATCTTGTGATGTCATTATGTAAAAATCCAAAAAGTTCTCCACCACGGTTTTAAAAGCTAAACTTATTCTGATCATTTCTGCTCTTAAAGCTACCATTTGTAATTATAGTGGCCAACCCAGCCTTGTTGTAGTCTCACATATCACCACTAGATGCTGTCTACGTTACTGCAGTCTGACAGTGTGCCAGCTTTGGCCTGACAGAAGAAGACCAGAGAGCACAGGTGAGTCTGAACAAAAGCCAGGTGAGCGGAGGGGGGACAGGTTTCACATTTGCCATCAGCTGGTAGAAAAAAATCAAATAAAGTTACAGATGGTAGCTTTAATATACCAAACAAAATGTATCTCAACTTTGAAGCTTTCACGGCGGTTGTTTTTAGCCTCATTACACGAGCGCTAAAAGTAGTTTAAAAAGCGTGAATAACCGTACTTGATACTGGTGAATGTAATTTTGCCTTTTTCATTTTAATTACAATTTATAAACTTTTTTTTTTTTTTTTTTTTTTTCTCCATCAAGACAAACCAACAGCCAACAAAATACATTTAAACACGTTACATTCCGAAGTACAGTTTCTCGCATAATTAACTTCAAAAACATTCAAAATTGTTCCATCTCATTATCAAGCTGCAGGTAAAATAAACAGGTTTATCTCACTCAGAAGTACTTTAGCTGCTCGTTCAACTTCATAAGAAAAATCTCACACGTCATAGAAACATATTGTTATAATCCCTACAGTAGACCATATCTGTTCAGTTCAAGTTCTTGCAATGCATCGTGTGAAGGAGAGACACAGGCCAAAATGTTATGACTCCATACTCCAAACCATGATTTATTACTTAAACTGTTCATTTGAATAATTTGAGATTATAAAAATATAAGAACTATAATTATTTACTTGATTTTGTGTAGTTTCTTTGACTACTTTGAATAAATTGCCAGTATTTCAAGTTAAAGTTAAACTCTTGTGAGCTTTAAGCCGTGTTATACTGTTGTTACCTCCTCAAAAACACACCTGGAGTCGCGTTTTGTTTCATTCGCACATGTTTGAGTGACACTTTATTATTAGTCTGTCTACATCTCCACCTTGTGATGTCATGTAGTGGTAGTTTTCAACAGCTACGTTTTGCTTTTAGTTCAGTAGAGATCGGCAATTCCAGGTCTGAAACCATCCAAATGGTTCGAGCGAAGGTGCGTGGAGTTTAAAAACACGGTGGAGCACTTCCTGTATTACCACATGACATCACAAGGTGGAACAGCGTGTTTTCCGTTTGAGAGAAGAACTCAGACTAAATATGCAGGGTTTGTGTGTTAAACGTGTGACGTAGATCAGAAAACAGCGTAACGTGGGCCCTTTAAAGACCCACTATGGAACACTCGCCAAACCATCTGCTCGTCTCTATGGAGATACACAACTTAAAGCTATACTGTTGAACATTTCAGACAAAGCAGCAACATCTCCATGGAGACGGGCAGGCGGTAAACCCGTCAGGTCTATGGAGAGGCAAGTCCGCTCACAGTAGGGATGCATGAATTTATCAGCTGTAACGAAACAAATCACATAATGTTTGTTTATTTATTGTCTAAACACGGAAATGAGGCCTAAAATTGCAACGAATGCCACGAAACAGGTTAAATAATCTTGAAAAGTAAACATCTTAACTTATCAAAACCAACCAAATCAAAATAAATACTGTGAATTAAAGTCATTGTAAGCCATGCAGGACGATGATTTGTGCAGTGCATGTGTCTCTCACTAGTGTGTTCTCTGTCACATGTTCTTTATCAAATTACCCAGAAACCCCTGCGGCTCCAGACACTACACCCCTCCCGTAATCCTCCATTATTCTTCCGTCTGCTGGAGGAAGGCTGCGGCTGTGTGTACCCAACATACAACAGAGCGGTGTGGTGTAGTTTAAGGCACTTGGGGAACACCCCAGGTTCAGGTTCAGGTTAACTTCCTTCCAGTAACAGAGAACTGGTGATGACTGGGAAATGTGCAACTTTGGTTTTATTCATAATCTTTGGTCCAAGATGAAGACTTCTTTTCCCATCTGTCTGTAAGGCTTTGATGTTGAGACTTCTGTTTGATAAGAGCGTATGGCTCTGCTTTAGTGTTTCTGAATCCGACGCGGTGAAACGACGCTACTCGTCGAGCTGGTCAGGAGTCAGAAACAGATCTTCACATTAAGTGCGTTTCACCGTCGGGCGTCCATGTCTGTGCGGGTGGCTTCAGAAAGGCAGAGTATCCATGAAGATCTTGTCGACGATGGGCGGAGGAGGCACCAGGTCCTCTAGTCTGAGGTAGAAGATCCTCTGCAGACCCTGGGTGCAGAGGGTCCTGAGCTCGGGCAGCTTCCCCAGCAGACGGGACAGGTAGTTGGGCTGCGTCCCGCTCACGTGGTCCCTCAGACAGGACAGAAGCTGGCTCTGGAAGTCCTCCACGCGCTTGGGTTCCTTCAGGCCGTGGCGGTCTGAGCACAGAGGAGATGTCAGCTTTATTTATTTATTAAGATTTTATTCTTTTTTTTTAAAATTTCGAGCAGATTAATGAAGATGTCTGTGTAATCCCTCAGTCATCCAGGTCTGATCCATCGCAAAAGAAAAATCTGTCAACTGGACAAAACTAGTGGACACTGCCTTATATCTGCCTAAAGGGACAGTGTTCAGTGCAGTTAGCGCTTCCCTTCAGATAGATATAAGGCAGTATCCAGCAGTATCTGACAAGAACTGAAGAAGCGGCTTGGATGAGCAGCAAAATGTCTTCACTCCTACAACGTTTTGTCCAGTTGACAGATTTTATTTTTCTTTTGTGCAGATTAATGAACATAAGAGGTCAGTATACGTTTATGTATCCAGTACACTTAATGCACATTTCACATATTTTTCTTATTTAAGATTGAAAATGAATAGGAAGAAGAAAACTTATTTAATCCCACCCCTGTCTCCCATTAGAACATAAATTAAACGCTTTGTTTACGTTTCCTTGTCAGTTTTATAATGATTGTAAATGTGTAAAACCATGTCTCACCTGTGATGATGACGAGGGCGCAGAGGCAGGAGAACAACGACACGTCCAGGTTCATTCGGTGAAGACTCTGAGAAAAATCCAAGATGGAGTTGATCCAGTCTCCAAAGCTCCTGACACACTGCAGCCTGTGCAGCACCACACCACTGCAGAACACCAGCTTCTGCTGCTCCGGCTCAGACCTGGACAGGATTAAGAACAAACACATTCATAAGTAATAAATCAGTGTTTTTCCACTGAACCGAACGTTGGCAGTTCGAATCACGCTCTCGACATAAACATCATTGATAGAGCGGTGCGATTCCAGCTCCCACAGATGAAGGTTCCTTGATGTAAAGAGTGTCTTAAATGTGGAAAAGTGCTATAAAGTGACGATTGACCATTAATAAATGATTATAAATGTAAGAAAGAGCCAGAACTGATTTATTTGGATACACATTTTTATATAAAAGTAAACTATTATACAGAGAAGATTCAGTGACTCTTTATAATAACTACGTCTCAATTGGCTTTAATAAGCAGAGAGACTTAATTCATAATGAAGAAATGTTTTTAAGAATGATTCAGGCCTAGCTCTTCTTAATTAAGGGGTTAGGGTTAGGAGTTATCACAAATCATTCTTAATAAACCATTTGTTCATCATGATTTAAGTCTTTGTTCACGCTTCATTAAGTCTAATTGAGTTGTAATTCTTATACAGTGTCAGAATCAAACTGGAGTCCACATGTGACCCGGCGCACTGACCTGTAGGCGAGTCTGAGGATGAAGAGCTCGACGAAGGCGGACTCGAGCAGCAGCTGTTGGTCGTCGGCGCAGAACTCGGTGAATCCAGGCACGTTTTCGGCCCAGGCTTTGATCACGTCCAGAGCTCCGGTCAGAAGGTCATAAAACTGCTGAATGTCTCCCGCGTCCTCCTTCCCCGAGGGCTTCTCCACGGTCTCCTGGTACTAAAGAGTGATACAAGTGAGATCAGTGAATATGGTGAGTTTAGAGCGATAGAAATGTGCTAATCTCTCAATGGACATAGAATCACAGTCAGTATAGTGAACATATTAAACTGCACATGACAGATTAGACAACCAAATTCTGTCATGATCTTTGGACTCTCTCCCTTCACCCCTCGCTCCTTGTGTTTTTCCCTCTGGTAGAGCTGCTCCCACCCACCTGAGAGGAGGCATGGTTTAACACCAGCTGCAGCCTCTCAGTTCTCACCTGTGGTTCATCTCCAATCAATCCATATATACCCGGCTCTACCACCGCTCCCTGCCAGTTCGTTTATATACCTTCAGTGGCTCTTTTTGAAAACTCTTACCTTTGGACCTTTTGTAATTTGAATTTTTCGCTGTTCCCAGTTTTTTGCCCATCTCCAGCGCCTACCCGCACCTGTGGACCCCACCTGCCCAGCCCCTAACTCTCCTGCTAAAGAACCGTGTAAATCCGTTTTGTATTTTTGGCTTCTGCTTTTGGGTCCTACAAACTGCAACCTGCCCCTTTACAACAAATTCACTTTATTTTATTCAAGATTGAACAAAAACTCTTGCCTAGTTTCTTCTATTTCTTTTTTATTTGGTGAGGTTTATAGTTCTACTCCCTGGTTGGACATGGGCAGCAGATATGACATTGGTAGAAGTAATTCCACACTGAGAGAAGGAACTAAGGCCTTATTAACATATCATTGGTAATTCCATAACTGTTATTACCTAGCAACAATAATGTTAACAGGGGCCAACACCTGTCTAAATTGCACAGTAATTATGATTAGACTAATGATGAATGATTGCTTGTAAATTGTCCTTTTATTTTGGCTGGAATTTTTCAGTATTGACCTAAGAGGAATTTGCATTAAAACTCAGAGCTACTTCCTGTATTTACTTCTCTATTTTTTTTTTCCACAAACTTCCACTTAACCGATATAAAACTATAATCGGCTAAATATTTACCACAGGTACTATCCCGCCAAACCAAGTTAAATAGAAATTAAATAGAAAAACATGAAAACCTGTCATATGCATTTTCATATTTCTATGGAGTTGGGGCTGGTCTGTACCTTGGAGTAGTCCAGTTTCGTGGCGCTGGGGTTGGACTGGACGTGGGCCTGCACCAGAGCGGAGATGAGGTTGACGGAGGGGGTGGTGGACGAGGGCTCTGCGGTCTTGGGTTTGGAGGGTAAACGTCCACGCCGCCCCTTTAGGCTGTCTGTGCGGACCACTGAGAGAAAGAGGAGGAGTTTAGCTCATTGGCTCGCAAACTTTTACCACCAAAGAAAAGATTTGGCTTTCAGAGTACCACCAGATCGAAACCAGGTCTATAACAGGACTAGTCCAGGTCTAGTCTAACGCTAAACCAGGTCTAAAAATGGACTACATAATTTCTAAACAAGACATTATCCAAAGGAGAACAAAAAAGTGGTTAAATGAACTCTAAATGAGGCAAACCCACAAACTGAAGATCTGTCCAAGCACTGCCTGAAGGAGGTTGTGTACCACCCATAGACTGTATACATAAATGGACATAGCTAACCTGCTAGCTGCCGCGTTCCAAATAGGAAGTGAGCATGGGCGCGCTACCGGCTCCATCAACTCCAATTCACTTTACATTGAAAAACTGTCCCCCCCTCTCTGCAACTGCTGCTGTCGGGCTCATCATTTTGGTCTTAAATGTTCGTATTAACCCGCTCTACATGATCCTGGTGTTTTTATTTCGCTATTGTGTCCATAAATCAAGATATGAACATTAATAACAGAGAAATCAGGCGCCTTCTTTCCCCGAGGTCTCTCCTGCTAGCGTTAGCAACAGGTTTAATTGACAGCGTTGCTAAACATCCGCTCCCTGCTAAACCAGTGGTGCCGCGGAGCCTCGCTCTGAATTGGCTCTTTGGTTCCTATGATACTTGCGGCCGGAATTCCAAATATGGAACTCGGCTCCAAATTGGCCCCTGTAACTGCTCTGGCCTCGATGAGCTTCATTTGACTGGAGCCGAACGCTGTGGGTGACGTCACACTCACTTAGTCCACTTCTTTACACAGTCTATGGCACCACCAGTGATACATGTACCACAGTTTGAGAAACACTGGTTTAGCGAACAAAACAATGTCATGACATTAATGGATTATGTTGTTTGGGTTGAAACTTTCATTTAAAATCAAATCGTCCTTATAGCAGAGCTTCACTTGTCATAATTGCCACAAAATTAGTATCATAAGTTTTGAGTTTACATATAAGGTAGCAAAAAGCGAAAATATCTGGTGCTGAGAGGAATATTCATAGTGACAGAATCTGAAAGGCAACGTTTTTCTTCATAAACTTCATTACCAAAGTTTAGGTATTGGAAATTTGCCATATTAATTAAGTCTGACAGTGTTCACACCTGTGTATTTGGATAATTCCACCACTTAAAACGTCTGATATTACACAAAATTGACTCCTGTGATCTTTGAGACATGTTACCTCCTCACAGACATACCCAGAGTTGTGTTTTGTTTCATTCACACGGCTGAGTGATCCTTTATTATTACACTGTCTACATCCCCAGAGCTCAAAATGCTCTGTTCCACCTTGTGATGTCATGAAGAGGACTTTTTATCTTTTATTCCGTAGAGCTTGGCAGTTCCAGGCTGAAATCATCCAGGTGATTCTAGCGAAGGTGTGTGGAGTTTTAAAACACAGTGGCACACTTCCTGTTTTACGCATGACATCACACGGTGGAACTGAGTGTTTTCGGTTTGAGAGAAGAGCACAGCCTAAATATGCAGGTTAAACATGTGTGAATGAAACAAAACACAACTTCAGGTATGTTTTTTTGTGACAGTTAAAGGCGTGTACCTGATTTCGAGCCATATGTATTAGTGTATTAGTGTCATGTATTAGTTGGAACAATGGGGTATTGCACCATGACACAGAAACAACTGTGTGGGTTGTTTGCGGTTGTTTGCATATAGTTCTCCAATCTGCGCCTACTTCAAGTCTTTTTTGTCCGTCTTGAAAATATGAAAATTCACCATGACAGAGAATCAAGTGACTGTGGTGTCAGATAGTTGTTTTCCATGATTCTTAGTAACAATGAGCCTGAGGGGATGAAAACAGACGACCCTGTCAGTAGCTTCTGTAATGGTTGACACACAATGCGTAGATTATATAGAACAGTCTCAATCTGCTTATTTAACTGTTTTTACTATATTTTTTTTTCCTATATTAAAATCAGGTACCGGCCTTTTAAAAGTCAAACTCTACCATAGAAAAAAATACTTAAAAGTAAAAGTATCACATCAAAAAATCTGCTTAAGTAAAAGTATTAAAGTCCCTGTTTAAAATGCACTTAAAGAGTAAAAAGTAAAAGTATTTCGCGCAGATTTTGAGGTTTTATGAGACTTCAAATGTAGTGAGTTTGATAAAGATTGTGCTGTTCAGTAGAAACAATTGAATCAATTGTTTTTCTCGCTGTTTTTATTTGTATATTTTTGTTTGCTCAAATTATGAAAGTGTTAAAAACAAACAGCAGTTTTCAAACAATAATAAAAAAAGTACTTTTACTTTTCAGTCCAGTTAAAAAATGTAGTGGAGTAGAAAGTACAGAAACCTGCTCTCAAATGTAGTGGAATAAAAGTAAAAAGTGCCAACGGTAAAATCTACTTAAGCAAAGTACCGATACCTAAAATTTTTACTTAAGTACAATACTTTACTACTTTTGCTTCATAACATTCCACCAGTGTCTATTCTCCAGCCCAAAGTTAAATTATGAGCACTTCAGAATGTTGTGATGTGAATCCAGCCTATTAGTTTTCTTGTTTCTGCAGCTGGTTCTTGCTAAAGTTACAGGACAGTATATATCTGGGGCTTTAGTTTCACTGGAGCTGTCACTGCAGAGGGCTTGTTCCATCCCTAATACTTGCCCTGGTCATTGAAAGCTTCAGGGGGCCGTAAACTGCACACGCATTACCTTCTTTGACCATGCCCACGGCCAGGCATTTCTGGAACCGGCAGAACTGGCAGCGGTTTCTCCTCCTCTTGTCCACGGGGCAGTCCTTGTTGGCCAAACACACGTACTTAGCATTTTTCTGCACTGTTCGCTGTAGAAATAGAGGAAGTATAGTTACTATAGACGTATTAAAAAGCGTGAATGAAACGTGTATGTTACGTGTGAAAGAAATGTCACATTATGGGATCTCTCAAACGTTTTTTATAACGGCTAAGCACTTGTCCTAGTCCTGGGTTAGTCCTGGGTTAGTCCTGGATTAGTCCAGGTTTAGTTCTGGGTTTAGTCCCAGTTTAGTCCCAATTTTGATGTGATTCAAACTTTGTCCATACAACTTTTGAGGCTGCTAAACTGCCTTTATTTTATTTTATTTTATTTTATTTTAGTGTAGTTTTATTTTATTTTACTTTATTTTATTTTAGTGTAGTTTTATTTTATTTTACTTTATTTTATTTTAGTGTAGTTTTATTTTATTTTATTTTATTTTTAGTGTAGTTTATGTTATTTTATTTTAGTTTTATTTTATTTTATTTTATTTTTTATTTATTTACATATAGTGTTGCGTGTCTCTCGGTTTGACTCTATGCCTCCTATTTCCTGCAGCTCTAATCTCAGCATCCTTCTAATAGTCACTGTCCCTCCTCTGCACATTATATCTGCCCCTTCTCTCAGTTCAAGTAAAGAAAATTCAAAGTATTCAAATTCAAAAAGCAAAGTATTGTTTGCTTATTTTAAGGATAACATGACATCCAATTGGTAAATCTTCTAGACCAGTAAAAATGTACTAAAGCAAGATGCCCTAAATCTGTTTAATTCAAGCTATTTTAAAGGTACATTATGCAAGTTTCCATCATCTTGTTATTATAGAATTTTCCTCAGTATTGCACTGGACTTGAGGACAGGGGAAAAGTGCCCAAATGTAACAACTTTTCCTTCATTTATGTAATTACAGGCATTGAACGCACTAACATCATCATAAACACAGAGCAGAGACAGACCCCGACCATAGACTCTATAAAGAAGTGGGCTAAATGAAGCTCATCGAGGCTAGCGGTTATTGGAGTGAATTTGGAGCCGAGTTCCATATTTGGAATGTTGGTTTGGCAGGGAGCAGGTGCTTAGCTATGCTGTCAATCAAACCTGTTGCTAACGCTAGCGGCAGCAATCTCGGCGAAAGAGGGCAGCTCATGGGTCTGTTATTAATGTTCATATCTTGATTTACAGACACAACACAGAAATAAAAACGCCAGGATCATGTAGAGAGGGTTAATACGAACATCTGAAGACCAAAATGACGAGTCTGACAGCAGCAGTTACAGAGAGAGGGGCGGCAGTTTTTCTGGTTCACTTCTATTTGGAACGAGCATGGGCTAGCAGGTTAGCTACGTACATTTATATATACAGTCTATGCCCCCCGACCAGAAAAGTTGTGAAGTGCTCCTTTAACTTAACTCATATTATCATTATTACAGTGAATCTTTCATTTTACCTTGAAAAATCCCTTGCATCCTTCACAGGTGCGGACTCCGTAATGTTGACACGACGCATTATCTCCACACACTGCACACCTCCCCTCGCTCCCTCCGTGACTCTGGCTTTTTGGGGAGACCCCCGCCCCCTCCTCCACCGGTCCAGGACTGTCTATCAAGGGGTCCCGGGACACTGGGGCGCCGTGCATGGACAACACATGCTGCTGCAGAGGCGGCGGAGGCAGGAAATACTGTTCTCCCTGTTGTTCCAAAGTCGGGCTAAACGTACAAAATGACAGCTGTTGCGTTTTGTCCGTAGACTGGTAAGACGGGAACGCTGAATCCCAAACGGGTGTGGATTGGTTCGGAAAATTCGGAGACGATCCCGTAGCGTAGACCGCACTTCCGTAATAATCGGACCCGCATGATGACAGGGTCTCATCCAGGAGCGCAAAGGATCCTGGGTAGCATCCGTAAACTTGGAGATCATCTAGTTTAAACGGTTGATTTGAGGTTTGAGGGCCAGGGCTGAATGAGGTACAAGGTATAGCAGGAGACGTGGTGATTTTGCAGGAATAAGTATCGAAGTCTCCGACATAGGCGCTCCCGACCAGTGTGTTGATGCTGGGGAGAGGGGAGTCCACGGTGGGGTCTTCCTTCTGCAGGTCCATGAGCAGTTTGGAGCTCAGGTCCGCGTTGAGGAGCTCAGAGGGGGGAGAGGGGGAGGAGAGAGAGGAGAAAGAGGAGGGGGAGGAGAGGTCGTGGGGGAGGGAGGCGTATTGGGCTTGGACACAGGGCATCGCTGCTGGAAAAGATGGAAAACATATTTAAGTACAAATTTTAAGCTCGTGAATAATACAGGACAACATTCACACTTCACAACTGTGCAACAACTCGCCCACAGCAGAATTGGAATAAGTTTTATTGTCAGGGAACAAAATTCACAAACTAGGAACTCGTTTTGACGTTATGGCGCAGAATAAAACAATATAATCTGTTTTAATCTTTTACAGATCAAGGTTTAGTTTGTTTTCATCCCTGACAGTTTGGACTGCTCACTAGCGCCTCAGAGTGGTCACGTGATGTCGCTGTGTCGTGTCCGGTCGGCTGATTTAAACAGGTTTCGGCGCCGTCTTCCTACCGGTGGAGGCAGGACGACGGTGCCATCTGCAGCCCGACTTCTTCAGGACAGTATCCCAGGTGTGTGAGAGTAAAAAGGCCCCCTCGTCCCGGTTTAAAGTCACATGGGCATGTTTGCGTATTTCGATTGGCTCCTTAATCCAGCGACGATGTTTGTTGTCCTCTGTCCCTGTGATGTTTGCTCTGTCCCAGTCCATAACGTGGTTCTCTGGGATACTGCGCTGAAGAAGTCGAACTGCAGATGGCGCCGTTTAAATCAGCTGAGCGGACACGTCACAGCAACATCACGTGACCACTCTGAGGAAGACCGCGAACGAGCAGTCCAACTGTCAGGGATGAAAACAAACTAAACCTTGGTCTGGAAAAAGAATCAATTAAAATAAATTATCAGAAGACCAGATGAACCTCATTGGAATAAAACAATATAATTACGCAACAGTATTCAACATCCTGTGTTAATAACCCTGTATCATGCCAAATCACCATTTCATCTGTCGGGGTTTCAGATGACATCACTACATTCTATAGACCAATAATATTTAAAACAGATGGGGAGCAGCTAAAATTAATATTGTTAAAATGTAGATTTCTGTTGTAATACAGAGAGTTGTAGGGTCTAATCATTTATAAAAAATTATCCGGTTAAACATTTTTGAATTTACCTTTTGGATATTTCAAGGCAAAGTACAATGTAATCAACAGAGAAAACTGGTTCTTGCGCCCCCATCTGGGAGTATGACGTCATCACATTCTTGAATCTGAAAACCACCCGTCGAGCCTAGTTACGTTTTATAATCATAATATTTCATTCCACTTAAACGCATGTATATTTGTGCCTTATTCAAAAAGTCTTGCTATTTTTGCTACTTTAATTACTTGAAAACTTGAACTGTATAACCTTTATGTTTTTACTCTTTGTTTTTATATTGTAATATGTGAGTTATACCGTGTCCAGGTCGTTTCCCTTGCGGATCAATACGGCAAGTCTAATTAAAAGAGCAGATGACGTGTCTAACGGAATAACCACTCAGTTTACTTCTGAACTGCGCAACGGCTGAGCAAAGTATTGTATTATTTGTGTATTCGTTTTCTGTTGACTTTTATGTGAAGCACTTTGGTCGGCTGAAGTTGTTTTAAATGTGCTATAGAAATAAACTCGAATTCAATCGAAGTAAACGGCGAACAAAAACTTCTCCCATCAATTTCAAACATCCACAAA
>KN472532.1:1910-20292 GCA_000787095.1 Periophthalmodon schlosseri
ATCCTAACAATAATTCACACTGGGGGGCTGAGATTCTCACAAGAGCCCCCACTGACAGGATGCGATCCTCACAAAAGCCTTCATTGGCGGGCTGAGATCCTCACAAAAGCCGCCATTGGAAAGCTAGGATCCTCAGAAGAGCCCCCACTGGAAGGCTGAGATCCCACTGGCGGGCTAGGATCCTAACAATAATTCACATTAGCGGGTTGGGATCCTCACAAGTGCTCCCACTGGCGAGATGGGATCCTCAAAAAGCCTCCACTGGCAGGCTCAGATTCTTAAAAGAGCTCCCATTGGCAGGCTGGAATCCTCACAAGCGCTCATACTGTCGGGCTGTGATCCTAACAATAATTCACACTGGGGGGCTTCGATCCTCTCAAGTGCTCCCACCGGCGGGCTGGGATCCTCACAAGAGCGTCCACTGGTGGGAGCCCCCACTGACGAGGTGTGATCCTCACAAGAGCCCCCACTGGCGGGCTGGGAACCTCACAAGAGCTCCCACTGGTGGGCTGGGATCCTCACAAGAGCGTCCACTGGTGGGAGCCCCCACTGACGAGGTGTGATCCTCACAAGAGCCCCCACTGGCGGGCTGGGATCCTCACAAATGCTGACACTGGCGGGCTGGGATCCTAACAATAATTCACACTGGGGGGCTTCGATCCTCTCAAGTGCTCCCACCGGCGGGCTGGGATCCTCACAAAAGCCCACACTGGTGAGCTGGGATCCTCAGAAGAGCCCCCGCTGGCAGGAGCACCCACTGGGGAGCTGGGATTTTCACAAGAGCCAACATTCGGTGGCTGGGATCCTCACAAAAGCACCCACTGTGGGGCTGGGATTCTCACAATAATTCAAACTGGGGGGCTGGTATCCACACAAGAGCCTCCACTGGCGGGCTGGGATCCTCACAAAAGCACCCACTGTGGGGCTGGGATTCTCACAATAATTCAAACTGGGGGGCTGGTATCCACACAAGAGCCTCCACTGGCGGGCTGGGATCCTCACAAAAGCACCCACTGTGGGGCTGGGATTCTCACAATAATTCAAACTGGGGGGCTGGTATCCACACAAGAGCCTCCACTGGCGGGCTGGGATCCTCACAAAAGCACCCACTGTGGGGCTGGGATTCTCACAATAATTCAAACTGGGGGGCTGGTATCCACACAAGAGCCTCCACTGGCGGGCTGGGATCCTCACAAGAGCTCCCAGTGGTGGGAGCCCCCACTGGTGGGCAGGGATCCTTACAAGAGATCCCAGTGGTGGGCTTGGATAAGAGCTCCCACTGGCGGGCTGGGATCTTCACAAGAGCTCCCACTGGCTGGGATCCTCAGAGTCTGATCCTGTATCTGGACTCCGGTCTCTGGTTGGTCTGGACAGGTGTCCTGTTTGCTCTCAGCTGTTGGACTGGTTGGCGCTTGTACTGGTTGACCATATCCTTGACGAAAGTCTTGTTCAGTGTTTCTTGGGAGCAGGATTTCTGTCTTGATCCATGTGTTGGTGGGTGTGGCCTTTTTGGATCAGAGCCTCCATGAAGGTTTTGCTTCATGGAGGCTCTGATGTGGTCTGTTTCATCTATGGAAAGTTTAGCACCTGCCAATAGTAACAGTTCATCCATCGCTGTCTTTTTGACCATACCCCTGTTATTTACTAACTGTAAATAACAGGGGTATGGTCCCTTGACTGGCTTTCTAGCGCCTCCACTGGTGCACAGAAGTCATCTTGTTCATATGCTCCATTCTGTAGCTTTGTCTGGTTAAGTTGAGTCTGAGCTCTCGAAGTTTGTGGCGTCTCTGTCAAGCGAATCTTTGTAATGAGTAGTACTGGTCTCTGTTTACTTACAGAAATACTAGGATTCCAGAACATGACACGGACACTGCCTATGTTGCTGTCACTGTTCCAGAATGAGTCATGGCAACAGATCAGCTGCTAAAGAGCAATTCCATTATGGGCCAGTATATTTTTGAATAAATACAAATAAAACCCTGTCCATACAGGAATAATAAATGTTTAGACTCAAAATCTGCTCCATTTCACTTTGTTGGTTCGGTATTTTTTTGTAATATACAATCTCAATTCCTATTAGTACTATTATACTATTAGGTTACCGCGTCATATAAACAACATTTTATTATGAGTCCATCGTCTCACAGTGCTAAAATAAATCAAATTAAACTACAAAGTGAACATGTACTGGTGAGACTTGAGTGTATAAATATGGTTTATTTGACAAAACTTTAAACTGGGTGCTCCTTAAACAGTAATCAAACTCATGTCTGCCCTGTGTATTTTCTGCGTTGCCCAGAACGACAGTTATAAGAAAAGGGAGTTGATGCAAACGTAATGCTACGATCTCAAATTAAGATAAAGCCAGGTCCTACTACTACTACTACTATTACTACTACTACTACTACTACTACTACTACTACTACTCTGGATGCCTTAGAACTATAGTGATTTTTTGTACCCATGCAGAAAAAAATAACATTTTTATAACATAATTTAGCGATGTCTAAAGACCTGTCAGGCATAAAAGCTTCATATCAAAAGAATTGTTTTCAATCTTCTTGCTACAGCTACTTTTACTCCTACCAAACCCAGCCAGAACCTAATAAACTTCCTATCACTTGTTTTATTCTCAGCATCAACCTCTGTACTTCAAGTTATATTTGCTTCCATATCAAGCTAATTTCAAAGGCCTGGCACTACCCCATATTTAGCCCCATACACAGATGGATGGCTGTTATCACTAAAGTGCTTCCTTCCAATCAATCTGCTCCAGATTTCAAAGAGGAAACAGGAAGCGTGTACAAACCTGTGTGTATCCATCATCTCTCCAACTGCTCCTGGCTGTTGACTTTATCTGCAAAACATGTTCAATATGTGATGTTTTGTGGGATTTTTGGCATACCAGGTTGTAATGTCTTTTTAACAGCCCATATGTTCGACGAGCAGGAACGAACTTTGACTGTAAATGTACAACATGTAACTTTTTTGGATGGAGGTTTTGTCACTTTCTTGTCTCCATGGATATGTTATTGCTTTCCCTAAGAATGGTCCACAGTATAGCATTAAACTAGGATGGTCAACAGTATAGCATTGAACTCACTGAAGACAAGCAGGTCAAGTTACAGGTCAGATCTGTGGAGAGGCGACCCTGCTCACAATAAGAATCCATGTTTTTCAAGGTTTTTTTTTTTTTTGAGCAACAGAAACAGCTGTAATTGAACGAATGCAGGATAGATTAGTTCGCTGTCATACTGTAGAACATTCCAGGTAAAGCAATAACATCTCCATGGAAACAAGTGTGCCAGAAAAGTTACACAGTGCGCCGTTAGCTATAGAAATCCAGATGTTCAACCTAATATGCCCGAGCATTTATTAACTTCATTGTTATTTGTTTATATTCCTGGCCTCCGTTACCCTGGGAGCTATTTGCACTCCTAGTTAAATATGAAAGAGCGAAACAATATCATGCGTTTTTCCATTACTCCGGTCCCTGGCTTGGTCTCTCTGTGGATATCGTCCCGTGCTCTCGCCTTTCACTGGCTGCAGATTGGTTTCTTTTGTGGAGAAGAGCCCCTCAGGTGAAAAAAAAAATGGAAAAAAAGGGGAACTGAAGATGAATGGCTCTAAAGCAAAAACGCAGGGTAAAATATTGACAAAATGAGAAGAATGAGTTCATGTGAGTGGTAGCATGTGGTCAAAGGAGGGATGGTCCAGTCAGTATCTCCTGGTTACATCGTTTGGACAATAGCAAAGTTACAGTTTGCATTGCGTTGTGGGAAGTAGTGGGAAGAGTAGACAGGATTAGGAGTCCGCAAAGTGGGTCAGTCCCGGTGGCTTGGACCTGTAAGGGCCCGAAGCGTTTCTGGTTTTACCTCCGGTTTGATTTGGAAATTTGGAGTAACACAAAGAGATCTGAAACAAAGCGCTGCTGATACAAGGCGGATTTAGGGTTGAGTGGGAGAGCGGGACAACAGGACAAACGCGATATACAAAGCTTGTTTGTGTAATCCCTCAATTGTCCAGGTATGATCCGTTGTAAAAGAAAACTCCAATTTTGTCAACTGGAGGGAGGAGCTAACTACACTGACACTAACACACCTGTTGTTTACAGTTTCTGTTTGTTAGCTTGGTCTGTTGAACTACAAGTTTCTGTTGTTAGCTTGGTCTGTTGAACTACATTAAGTGTGAACTGTGCCTGAGTCATATTTTGCAGAATCGTTCAGGCCCCTAATGGGTGCTCTCACAACTATTAGCACACTGGCTAACGCTATTGTTTTCTTTGTTTAGATTCAATGCAGTGTTGATTAATTCCTTAGGACATCAAGCACATAGAAGCTTTTACTGTGCTCCCTCTGTGTCTGGTTCTGTAGTTATAAAGTTAATAAAGTGTTTCTGTAAATCCTTTATTATAAAATCAACCTGGTTTAAACTATGTTAAGGTTTAGGTTAAGGTTAGGAAATATAGTATTTTTGCTTGTTGCTGGCATATCACACCCCGGGACTTTTGAGGATAATTAGCTTTATTAGCCCTTAGCGAACAAGCACATTTACCAAAGTGCAGAAATTAATGCATATTTTCCCGGTTTGAATGAATAAATAAAACTATTAAAACTTTGTGCATTTTGAAATGTTTCATTTTTCAAATATTCAAATCAGAGCCGGATCTAACCTTCAGAGGGCCCTAAACAAAATTTGGCTTGGAGGCCCTCGCTGCTTCAGTGCCATTCAGGGCTATTGATTATTAACATTCCACAACATGATGCGCACAACTGCCATCATCTGCTCTAAATGTATCTGTAATACCCACATCAATCAGACAGTTAAAGACATTTATAGAGGCTGAGAACACCAACAGCCACAAGAAATAAGCCAGACTTTTCTGATTATCAACCAGAGGGGGCAGAACATTTGTAATATTATTGACATTTTTCCTGCTAGTGCATTTTAATGTATTCCAGCTGGCTCTAGTGTAATAATATTTATGGATTCTGTTTTATAAAGTATATGGTAGTGCCACATTAGGCCTCTAAACATGCTCTAGGATTATCTACAAATGAATACTTCGACATAACACTTTACTCATCATAGCCTGAATATTATAGGCTCACCATCTCTTTATCATCATGTGATTAGGACCTATCCGCTGCCATGGAAACCTTCACTTTACTTTCACTTCATAATTACGTTATTTGTGTTCAATAAATGCAGAAAAACTTCAAGTAGATGGCGATTAAATACAATATTATGTGTTTAATACGTGCGCAAATATACAAATAAATTAGCGCAACTCATTAATACGCACGACATTTGCGGCTTGTTCGAGAGTCATTCGCTCGTCTAGTAAAGGCAAAGGAAGTTTCTCTCATTATCAGCAGTAACCCACTGCAGACAAAAGTGGCTGAATTCTTGGCGTGAGACAAAGACACAGACAAACATGTGGTAAACTTACCTGATGCTGTCCTAGTGTCCTCATGTTGTCACTGAAATGTGTTTATGAGCGAGGCAAAATGTGGCGGATTCTACAAATACATTTAACCAATCAAAGAGATATTTATGCTGAGGAGCAAACATAAACTGTATATATGAATGGACATAGCTAACCTGCTAACTGCCGTGTTCCAAATAGGAAGTGAGCATGGGCGCACTTCCGGTTCCATCGACTCTGGCTCCAATTCACTTTACATTGAAAAATTGTCGCCCCTCTCTCTGTAACTGCTGCTGTCAGACTCGTCATTTTATTCTTAAAATGTTCGTATTAACCCGCTCTACATGATCCTGGTGTTTTTATTTCACTATTGTGTCTGTAACTCAAGATAACAGACAAATCAGGCGCCTTCTTTCCCCGAGGTCACTCCCGCTAGCGTTAGCAACAGGTTCGATTGACAGCGTTGCTAAGCGCCCCTTCCCTGCTAAACCAGCGGTGCAGGCGGGAAGGAGCGTTAACTTCAACAGCCTCTCTCCGCACTGGCTCTTTGGTTGCTATGATACTCGCAATCGGAATTCCTAATATGCAACTCGGGTCCAAATTCGGCGCTGTAACCGCGATGAGCTTCATTTGACTGGAGCCAAACGCTAGTCCACTTCTTTGAACAGTCTATGGGAGAAAACCAGGGCCCAGTTTTATCACAACTACATGTGAACTGATAGACAAGAGTAATAAAACTATCAGGTCTCGGGAAGCGGGGCCCTTCGCAGCTGCGGGGCCCTATGCAACTTGCGTAGTCGCCGTAGGAAGGTAGGCTCTGATTCAAGTAGACCATTTAATAGTTACGAGGACACACATCTCCCATGTTTTCATTAACAAAAATAGGTCCAGTACTGTAACTTAGATTATCGTGATTTGTGCTTTTTCAGTCTCGTCGCTTGAACTTTCTGCTATTTTCAAAACTAATGTTGTCGACAGAACCAAATATGCCCTCACATAGTTTTTGCAAAATAACATCTTTTTTTTTTTCCAATCCACTGCCTTTGCTTAAAAAAGTCTCCCAGGAATAGACAGTAAACTAATTGCAGCAACATCTGACGGCACATTCTGTCCATAGCATCTGTTTGCACAAAATAATAAAAAAGATATTTTGGGAAAACAATTAATTTGGGTCTGATAATGATAAACAGGCCAAAAGTAAAATAACATATTATCGTATTTGTTCTTTTTTCTTGATTTAAACACATAGTTAAGTATAATGTATGGGATGGCGTTTTAGCACTAGTTAATCCTCGTTTGCCTTATGCATTTCGAGCGTCCTAATTATTCACCGCAATGAGTTTATAAGCACTTTTCACAACTCTCAGAAACCAGGGCGGAGTTAACAACAACTAGCATGCTAACGGGCACTTCCTTATCGCTTATCGGACAATCAAATGCTTTCAGCGGACATATTTTGACCTTAAGAGCAGCTTATGCGATATATGTGCACTGGGGCAAGACACATTTTGCTCAGATACATGGGAAAAACAGGAAATTAGAAAATACACATCATCTCATGAGTTCTTTTTGCTTGTTTTAAACGCATAATTATAATGTAAGGGATGACGGTATAGCACCATTAAATATTCTCTAGGAAAGAATACCTCAGGCTACTTGTACTTAACTTTCACTTTTTGATTCTCGCTACTTTCTTCAAACTATACAGGAGAAAATATCTTGTAACTTTTTCAATTTTCTACAAAATCACAGTTCCGCTCCAGGGCATATGTCTTAAACTCACTTTTCAACATGATTTTGCACATTGTACCTTTTGGATAAGAAAGTTAAAGCCGGAGACGAATGCAGCGTATTCTTTAAACTTTATTTCATGAATGGGGTTAAATATGTTGTAGTCCATCTCAGCAGTTATTGTATTGTACAGATGGGTTGAGTCGCTAACTTGCAATCAGACACTACAAGTAAAGTAAATAAAGCACCTTTCACAGACAAGGAAGTCACAAAGTGCTTCACAACAAGAAGTTAAAACTCAAAAAAATAACACACAATTACATCGGGGTCAATACAACAATATGGCGGTCATAGCAGCCCCTAAAAGACTACTGCACCTTGAAACGCTCGACCGAATCAGAGCGTTTTGAGTTTGCTTTTGAAGGCATCGGCAGACTCCAGCGAACGCAAGGAGATCAGGAGGCCGTTCCAGAGTCTGGGAGCAACAGCCTGGAAAGAGCGGTCTCCTCTGGTCCGGAAACGAGCGCGAGGAACCATCAGCAGGTTCTGATCCAGAGACCTCAAAACTATATTTGTAACTAATAACTTTGGAGAGATGGTTGTTTTCACTGTAATGGGAATGCTTGGATTAAGTCGAAGCCTTCTGCACACAAGAGGAAGCAGATTAAGTTGAAATAGCGGCACAGTTACGACCTACATGATACTCACAAATATATATTTTGAAGGGAAAAACCTACACTCACAAATATATATTTTGAAGGGAAATTAACTAACTAACTTATTGCTTTGCTTGGAATGTCCCACAGTATTGCATTCTTATAACATATCTTCATTGTGAAAAGCAGGAGGTACCACCAGGCCAAGGTACATGGAGAGACGACCCCACTCACCATAAGAATGCATATTTTTCAAGGTATTTTTGAGCAATAAAAACAACTCTAATCGAAAAAATGCAAAATACGTGTTTAATGAAATAGTTTGGAACATTTCAGGCAAAGAAATAGCATTCAAAAAAGTTACATAGTACAGCATTAAATGATGTCAGAGGTCAGCGGTTTCACAAATACGTCAAACACATACACGACTTTGTGAGGTGGGACAAGGCTAAAGAAAAAATTAACCTATATATAAACATACAGATCCAACACAAAGAAATCATATCCAGGTTGTCTAAAGTAATCGTAGCTAACATGTGCTAAAGTCGTAATACTTTCCTACGGACGTGTAGAGTTTCATTGCTCAGTGGAGGAGCCAGAGCCCTTCAAGGCCCAGACTGACCACTGGGACTGACCCACTTTTATAATAATCCAGTCTGCGCTCCAAAGCTAAAGTTACTACAGTGAACAGGCCTGGAGGGAAACTGTAAGAATCATATGGACTAGATCTACTCTGGGCTTCATTTTGAGAAGGTCAGGGGATTTTGTCCATTCGTTGGTGAAATGATAATATATTTTGGCTCGGTATGAATTTTAGTTTCCGGTTTGTATCCTAGTTTTTATGGGATCTACAGACCATAGATTCTGAGTTGCCCTGTCTCCGTTTAAAGGCGATTAAATCCCATTCCAAAAAGTCATGGAAGAAAGCCCTGTATGGACAAACAGTAAACGGCACAAAGGAAGGTTTCAAAGGTCTGGACTATGTTTTAAAAATCAATATATTTTTATTTGAAGTGCTAAAACATAAGGCACAAGAATATTCAAAGGACAATAACAATGGAAACAATATGTGTCCTTTAAGTGCCTGATTAGTTTAGTTTCTGCTTTGACTGCGGCCCACTCCTGGACACAGTTTTCATGTTTCAGGTTCTTTCTGACACTCAGCATCACCATGATTCACAGCCTCTCAGAGAAGAAGGCTACAGTTCACTGTCTTTCTATTCACACGTCTCGCTTTAGGCCATTTGGGGCTTTTTTCATTGTTCAGATTGGCCCGAAGCAGTATGTAACTATTCTTGCGTCTGCCATCTTATTGCGTCCATGGAGATGTTATTGCGTTTCATGCCATGTTCCACAGTATGGCATTAAGATTATCTAGCGTTTATTTAATCATCAGTGTTTTTATTGCTTTTATTGTTGTTATTGAAAAAACATGCATTCTTACTGTGTATGTGTGGTCTCCTCTCCACAGATCTGACCTTGTGCCCTGATCCTTTTCCGTGGACCTAGACCCTCTCTTCCCTCACCCGGCTGGATGACCTGGCTAGGATGGCCCCCACCCTACCGTGGATAGGCCCCCCTCTGTCCCTTAGTTGAGTGGGCTCTGGTCCTACAGTCTTGAACTCTTTCTGCAAATGGATGTATTAGTCCTGGACACATCTGCAGCTGCCCGTATTTAGTCCTGTGTAGTCCTTGTTTAGTCCTGGTTTAGCCCAGGGGAGTGGATCTCTTCATCACTGTGGTTCTCCTCGAGGTTTCTCTTTTTCCCACTTTCTAAGGATCAGGTTCTAAGGACAGAGGATGTTCTGAGACAGTTGTCCATTTGCTTTTTTTCTGTTGCTTGTCTGTTTCTGTTTCACTGTTGATTTTCTAACTTTCTGTTGGTTAAATCAATTCTCTTGTTCAGCCCTAAGAGGCGACCGCTGTTGTGATTTTGGGCTTTACAAAAATAAATTTAATTGAATTGGACTCTGGTTGCTGGCGTCACGTCTTATTTTCATGAATATAGAAAAGTTTCTTGTCATACTGGAACATTCCCGCTCTTGACCTGAACTGAAGAAGCTGTGTGTGTAGCCATGTGTTTTTAACACTTTCTACATGTCATATACACAGAGAAACATCAAATATATGATGGAAGATATGTGGAATTATGTAGTAAAGAAAAAAGTGAAATAAGTCAACTAAATATTTGTTTATATTTTATATTCAAATCCTCGCAGTATTCATCCTTTGCTTTGTCGACAGTGCTGCAAACCCTTGGCCTTCTCTCAATGAGCTTCTTCATGAATTCACATGAAATGGTTTTCACTTCGCAGGTCGGCCTTGTCAGAATCAAGAAATGCCAAAAGTGCAAAGCAGTGATCAAAGCAAAGATTGATTACAGTTTTGATGGTTTCAGTGAGAATCTACAATGCAAATAACTACGGAAATAAAGAAGAAAAACAAGTCAAAAAGTGTGTCCAAACTTTTGACTGGTGCACGGAGCCGAGCTGTTACAAAGTTACAAAGTGCACCTTTAAATACCCTTGGTTAGTTATAAGAAATTGTAATTTTTCATGTAATCAGACTGGAGGTGGTCTATCTGGTTATATTTATCCCACCCTCATCAGGCCGATCTGTTATTTATGGCTTATTTCCTGTGCTGTATCCGGTTTCCATTAGCGACAACGGCCCATTAGCCCCACAGGTATCAATATCATTTCACCAAATCAAATCTAATCACATCACACGCCAGAGACACGCGCTTTTTCCTGCTAACAGCCTGATGCATTATTCAGCAGAGATCGGCTCCTCACATTATTTTCACAGGTAAAATGGTTCGTTTGAGCGATAAAAACTCAATACATGTATAAAGAACCAGTTTATTCCATTAGAAAGATAACGGAAGAGATAGTGGTTTATAAGTGTTTTCCCTTTAAGGTTGGCATCTCAATCCCTGCTCCTATTGTTGAGTCTTTAGGCAAGACACTTCACCCATATTATCTTCAGTGTGAATGCATGAGTGTGAATGGGTGATACACTGTTTGATGTAAAGAGCTGTGAGTGTGATCCATAACGGTGCACTGTTCAACTTTTCTGGTGGCATGTGAGAATGTTCCACAGTACGGCATTAAACACATCTATGTATTTTGAATTGTTCAAATATACCTAAAAATATACATTCTTACTGTTTACGGCGTCGCCACTCCCCAGATCGTGGCAGTAACGTGGCTTGGCAGGGCTACAATGCTTGAGCGTAGATTTATTTGAAGGCCATACTGTGGAATATTCTCCTAAGAGACAAGCAGGTTGTGAATTTTCCATCAAAAAGGTTACGCAGTGCACCTTTATGTCCAGAGTGAAGGCGCAGCGGCGCAGCAGGTTGACCACCAACCAGAGAGAAATAAGTTTTATCCTAAGGACAAATTTCCCTATGGGGACAATAAAGTGTAAACCTCACCAGGGTCCTCATTAAATATTCACAGTCTGAAAAATTACCCAATAGCCCTTGCATGGCACCACTCCAGAGCACCAAATACTGTAACTCAGAACTACATAAATCTGTTGCGTTTGTGTCTGCTATACTTATAATCTATAACACCCGCGGATCATTATGTTAGAATTTGGGCCTTTTAAATCACAATATTCATCTTAAACAACTTAACGAAAGAAACTGTGGTGCCCGAGGGGAGCTGACGTCGCCGTAAAAGTCGTCACAACAAAGAGCCGTGAAGTTGTCGGCCTCTCCTGTGGATAGCTGCACATCACAGTAGCGAGCAGCTGATTTTTTATTCATTTGTACCAAAATGACCACGCGACGCTGCCGAATCCTACGCGTACCATCGATTAAGAAAATAAAATTGAAGAACAAACTAAGTACGTCACAGTGGGCGTGTACCGGTGGCGGTGAGAACGGGGATTTATAGACAATATGTTGTCTTGAAAATAAGTGATTAAAGACTGGTCAAACATGCACTGAAAAGTCGATTTAAGTTCATTTAAATTGCCCTATTTTGGTAGTAAAAGGCACAATTTAACTAAACTAATGAGACTTCCTCAAAAACATCGGAGGCACATTAACTGCATTAGGTCGCTGTGAACGTGGCTCTGATTAAGGTTTATATGGATTTGTGGTGGAGCAGCAAATTGTGCTAAATGAATGATCGATTGTGATTACATTCATACAGCTGGTGGGGAAATTAGACCGATAATATTCATTTAATTTTGGGTTCACGTCCATTTTGTTTCTAACCACATTGAAACATTTGAAAGACACGGTCGTCAACATCTGGGGTGGAGCACAAATCAGGATCCTTCTTAAGATATTTCCTAAGCCTTTGTAAGAATAGTATAGACATTTATCATTTTTTCTACTCGGAAATTTCATCTACCTCCCAGAATTCTAGGCTCAAAAGTTCAGTTAAAGTTGCAAGTCTAATTTGTGCATATGCCAAGAGAAGATAAGACCGACTTTCTGTAAAAATCATTATCTACAAAAGTGTCAAATAGATTTTCTATAAATGCCAATGTCATTGTCAAGAGTTCACCAATGCAAACTAAAGGCCATCAGATCTCACAATGATATGAGGGGAACAAATTAGGAGTAAAACTTTGGATGTTCTGAATAATTCATGGAAGTTTCATTTAATCACAAAGTTCGTGTCCTGTAAATGCAAAAATGTACTCAAACCCCTGTCAGACACATGTAAAAAAAATAGTAAAGCCTTGTCTTAATACCTTATGTATAACGTGGTTTGCAAATGCTCCCGTTGTGCTATAAATAAACGTCCCCTGATCATGTGGGACAAACTGGTGACTGGAGAGGACACTTAAAAGTTGCATTATCCAGCATTTCAATTGTAAATGAGTAAATAGATTTTTTGCCCTATAAAATGTATTGCATAAATACTACTTTCTGACAAAATCTGTCCTCATTTAATTGTGAAACGTTTTTTTTTTCAATTCAAATTCATAAGGACGAGCTGAGTGCATTGCTATGTAACACTTTGGGCTGGGGGCATAGACTGTATATATAAATGGACATAGCTAACGTGCTTCCGGCTCCATCGACTCTGGCTCCAATTCATTTTACATTGAAAAATTGTCACTCTCTCTGTAACCGCTGCAGTGAGCCTCATCATTTTGGTCTTAAAATGTTCGTATTAACTCGCTCTACATGATCCTGGTGTTTTTATTTCGCTATTTTGTCCGTAAATCTAGATATGAACATTAATAACAAACAAATCTGGTGCCTTCCTTCCCCGAGGCCGTTCCCGCTAGCGTTAGCGACAGGTTTGATTGACAGCGTTGCTAAGCGCCCGCTCCTTGCTGAATCAGCGGTGCGGGTGGGAAGGAGCGTTACCTTCAACAGCCTCGCTCTGGACTGGCTTTTTGGTTGCTATGTTACCTCCACAGCCTCGCTCTGGACTGGCTTTTTGGTTGCTATGATACTCGCAGTCAGAATTCTGGAACTCTGCTCCAAATTCGCCCCTTTCACTGCCAGCCTCGACGAGCTTCATTTGACTGGAGCTGAGCGCTGTGGGTGAGGTCACACTCACTTAGTCCACTTCTTTATACAGTCTGTGGATGGCAGTGTGTTTGCTGTATTCCGGCGTCCCTCCCTGTTTCACCTCATCATCTGAAAGAGCTGTTCTAAACCCGCGCACCGCCCTAAAATTCATGCTTGTGAATACTAGCAAAGTGCCAAATGGTTTGTGAGAGCGAGGAACGAGTTGATGATACATTTAAATTCTTACTTCCTACTTTCACAGTTTGAAAATACCCCAGCCATAAACCACTGATGCTGTTGTCGCCCTGCACATTTGCCACAACTGTTTACCTTAACCCTAACCTCATCAGGGTCCTCATTAAATATTCACGACTTAATAAAAGAAACAAGCCCGCTGTATTCCGTGTTAGAAAACTGCAATGCCCAATGGGATGTGCACCTAAAATTCATGCATTTTTGAGCAGGAGTAGATAAGTTTTGAATTAAATTTCCATATTGTCAGTTTCGATTAGCAAATTGAGGATTTAAAAATAAAATAATTCATTTTTTGGGGGGAAATGTTTAATAATTTGGTGATTTTTTAATGTAAATTAGAACATATACAGTTTTTTGTAAATGGAAGACTATAAAGTTTGTCAGAAGTCCTAACAATGGCGCCTATAAACGCTGAAACCCATGAATACTGGATTATAGTGATGGGACTTTCGGCTCTTTTATGGGAAAAAATGACATCCCGATCCAATCTTTCGCGTTAAGGAACCGTTCAAAAAGCTGACTCGTCACTACTGGATTGGTGATACAGTTAGTAAGGGTCCTCATTAAATATTCACAGTCTGAAAAATTACCCAGCAGCCCTTGCACGGAACCACACCAAAGCACCAAATAAGTCAGAACTACAAAACGTTTTAAAGAAAACCTTGTGCTTGTGTCTGCTATTGTTATAATCTATGACACCCGTGGGTCATTATGTTATAATTTGCACATTTTAAATCACGATATTCATCTAAAACGACTTAATAAAAGAAACAAGCCTGCTGTCTTCTGTGTTAGAAAACGGCAATGCCCAATGGGATCTGCACCCGCCTAAAATTCATGCATGTGAATACTAGCAATGTGTGTCTTTGTGAGAGAGAGGAACTAGTTAATAACAATACATTTAAACTCCTACTTCCTACTTTCACAGGTTGAAAATACCTCAGCTTTAAAATACCCCAGCTATAAACCACTGATGCTGCTGTCGCCCTGCACATTTGCCCCAACCATACCACCAAGCTGCCAAATTTCTGCCATATTTCCAATTAAAATGTTGACAACTAACATCGAACAACTACGAACTCCATCTCTCAAACGCACCGGTCTCGAGCATCCCCAGCGCCTGACTGATGTTACATAAGCTCGCTGTGTCAAAAGTTGATGTCGTGATTCAACCGTCTAGAATAAATTGGACTTAGTCATTCGACAGCGGTGCTATTGTTCTCATAAGGAACATTATGGAGTCCTGCCAGTCTCTCTCCAGCCTCTGCAGTGGACAGCCTTTTCTTTGTCCCCAGCGGGTTTTGCAAGCGTCACATTTTTAATAGAAAAACACCTGAGAGACTGCGCCGTTAATGAGAACTCTTAGAATAAATTATCCGCTGCCATATTGAGATGTGTCGCGCTTGAACAATGCCCTCCTCCGTACCCCCGTAGTTCCTTAAGCTTTAGGCATTTCAGCTTTCCAATTTTCGCTCCTTAACAACCACAACTCGCCTCCAGTTTTGCCCACTTGGAGCTATAAAATTAATGCTAATATTCTGGCTTTATGTTACCGCAGGAAGAAGTGAAATTATTAAGAGCAATTTGGAGCGGCTTTTAAACCTGGAAATGTCAGGGACCCCACTAGAAGCGAGCGAAGTCATATCTCGCCCGCGTTGCACAAAAACCTGCCCAACTAAATGTTACAAAGAAATCGGCTTGACAAAAGGGTAAGTTTTATGGCATTGGAAATTTGAATCGTTTTATTCAGCGCTCGGGTCAGGACCGCAGATTTTAGGAGTATTAAAAGAACTATATTGTCTTTGGTGACCCATGATCGCGGTTAAGAAATAGTGCTGGATACAGTCCCAGAAAACCTTCAACAGGTAGCAGCCTCTGTTGAAAGATTTGAATGTGGAATGGAATAAAATGTGGTGTTATTTTATTTTAGATTGAGCAGAAGTAGATACGTTTTGAGTTAAATTTCCATATTGTCAGTTTCGATTAGCAAATTTGAGGATTTAAAGGTAACATAACTCAGTTTTTGGGGGGAAATGTTTAATAATTTTGTGATTTTTATGTAAATTAGAACATATTATACAGCTTTTTGTAAATAGAAGACTGTGTTGGTCTTTTGTACTATAAGAAGTCCTAACAATGGCACTCTTTTAAAAGCTCTTTTATGGGTTCCAAATCTTTTGGATCCGTTCATTTCAAAGAGCCGTTCAAAAGACTCGCTCTTTTACTATTTATTCATATGACAGAAGAACTCATATTATCTTCAAACTAATCACAAAGAGACATGACTAGGGCGTAAATGCGTTTAAAATGGTTCAAGCTGAGGATGGGAGTGAGTTTACTCTTTGGAATTATGCAAAATCTAAGTAAAGCGTTTCACTACAATAATAATAATTTTAAAACTAACTGTTAATCTGATGTCAGATCTGTTTTTATGCACAAATCTCTCACTGGTGTTGCCTGCTCTGCTTCTGTGCTGATTCTTGTGTCGGTTTAGTGTTTATCAGTATAAAATTGCATACAAATTAGAAAGAAAAAAGATTCAGCTCTTTTAAAAAATGAGATCCGGATCCAAACCATCCATCGCGTAAAGGAACCGTTCAAAAAAGCCGAATCGTTCATGAACACACATCACTACTGGATTGGTGATACAGTAAGTCAGGGGCGGCGCCAGGAGGGGGCTTGAGGGGGCCCTAGCCTTCCCTAGAATGGCCAATGCTGACACATAGCTCCCTCAAAGATTTTTGCCCTAAATTCATAGCACATCCAATCAAAATGTTCAAAATGAGACCATAATAAAAGCAAGAATTCCATATTAGTTTTCGTAAATCACAACAGGGACTAACTACATTTAACTTGTTCAAAACAGCGACTTGAACGTGACAGAGGGGGCCTGCACTCGCATCCATATAAGACTCTAAATGAACATGTTAAGTGAGCGCCCCCCCTTGAAGAACCTAGCCCCCCCATAACTCCTCCAACCAAAAATGTCTGGCGCCGCCCCTGCAGTGAGTCCTTAATTTTCACAAAACTGCTTGTATCCATGGCGATAGATAAGGATAATGTCATACTGTGGAACATCTCAGGCAAAGTTATAACATCTCCATGAAAAGTTACACAGTACCTTAAAGCAAATCACCATGGCGTTTTTTTAACTCTGAGCTGAGTGGAATTACATTACGGCATAATTAGTAACGCAGACGCTTGTGTCCGTTTGGGAGAAGGCTCATTTTACACACTTTATTAGAGGCGTAAAACTGCTGTGAAGCTGGAACTATAATGAGAGGAACATTAGGGAACTTTATCATAGGCTGATTTTCCCTATGTAACTTTTATATAATCTCTATTTCTAAATCGCTGCCTGGCAAAGTTTTTTGAAAGAAGATTAACTTGTTTTTGTGATTAATTTATTGAAGCTGCCAGTTCCACAAGAACTAATGTAGTGAACGAGGACATTTTCTCCCAATAGGCCCTTCTAGTGTTTGTAAACAGACTGTCTCAGGTCTAAAAAGACTGGTGCCAGATGTTAGACAGAGCAGAATGCATTTCCAAATTAGGGTTAGCTTAGCATTAGCCACTGAATATCACTATTATGTATATTCATTTTAGCAGATCAATTCTACTTGACCACATGTATTAATATCATTTGCCTGCTATGTTGCACATGCTAATGCTATAACTATTGATATTTTGCAGCTGATCATCAATATTCCCTGGGGGCGTGATGCTAACTGTAGGCATCCTCTGTCTAAGGCTTCATTAGACTTTAATCTGAGCTTTATTTCAACACGATCTGACCAGAACGAACGGACTTAGCTGGAACTAGAACAGGTGATCTGATGTGTGCTGTTAAACAAGTCTTTCACATAAAATGACAGTCACAAGCTAGCTAGCATTAGCCAACAGTTTTTCAGTTAGTCACTCTCACCTTTTTGTTGAAAATCATACACCTAAACAGAACCACGGACGCTCGTATTGATCACAGGCTCCTGAAAATGTGTTGTTTCAATCCATTTTGTATTTTTTCTTGAGTTTTTAGACGATCTAAAAACTTTTATGGCTGTGTTTGTTAATGTGTACATTATGTCACCATGGAAACCGATGAACATTCCACCGGATACACACATGTGGAACACCCTCAGCGTGACGTCACTGCGAAGTATCCGTAAAGGACTCGACTCTTTTGTCTCTTTGTCTGAACATAAGCAGTTTTAGCCTGTTATTGTACACAGCAGATGGGTGGCCTTATAGATTTACTCTAACTACACAGTGTTGCATTTCAGGATTTTTGCACACTTTTAATCTTAACTCCATTCAAAGTATATTCTTTGTTAAATAGTCTTTTTAATAGTAATTTACCTTTATTCTTGTTTGCATATTTTTAATTCTCCAGCTGTTCTCGTAGCCTGCATTGCAACCATAGACTGTATATATATAAATGGACATCGCTAACCTGTTAGCCGCCGCGTTCCAAACAGGAAGTGACCATGGGCACAATTCGGCCCCATTGACTCTGGCTCGAATTCACTTTACATTGATAAACTGTCGCTCCTCTCTCTGTAACTACCGCAGTGAGTCTCGTCATTTTGGTCTTAAAATGTTCGTATTAACCCGCTCTACATGATCCTGGTGTTTTTATTTCGCTATTGTGTCTGTAACTCAAGATATGAACATTAATAACAGACAAATCAGACACCTTCTTTCCATGAGGTCGCTCCCGCTAGCGTTAGCAACAGGTTCGATCGACAGCGTTGCTCATGGGATGGTGCGTTACCTTCAACAGCCTCGCTCTTGGTTGGCTCTTTGGTTGCTACGATACTCGCAGTT